>JAKTRM010000032.1:0-96561 GCA_030579635.1 Wickerhamiella australiensis | reverse complement strand
TCCTCATACTCCAGCATCTCGTGAAGGTTATCGCTATTATGCTCTGGTCGTAGATGAATTCTCGCACTTTCGTTGGGTGCTTCCTCTAAAGAAAAAGAGTCAGTTTTACACTCAGTTTGCAGCTTTGTTTCAACACATTGAGCGATTCACAGGCCCCGTGAAGCGCATTCGCTGCGACAATGCCAAGGAGTTTCAAAATTTAAACGTCGAATTGGCAGCTCGTGGAGTGATCATGCAACACAATGTCCCGTATATTCACCAACAAAACGGTATGGCTGAGCGGGGTATTCGCAGCGTGAATGACGCCCTGCGTCCTCATCTTCAGAAGCCAGGCCTGTCTAAAAAGCTCTGGATTGACGCTCTTCGATACTCGGTTCTTCAGCGCAACACTCAGTACATGCATCGTGATCGCGATGCTACACCATATGCATCCTTTTATGGCCATTCATTCCACTGGCCTGCTGATTATTCGTATCCCGAGTTTGGCTCTGACTGCTTTGCGTGGGCACCCTCGGAACTTCGCCGTGATGAGACTGGTCGCGCTACCAAACATGTTCAACATCCCCATGGGCATAAATGTATCTTTCTGGGCCACAATACATCGGCATTTGATGCTACTGGCACCTACCCAGGCTCCCTGGTGTATGATCTGCATCTGGGTCAAGTTCGCATGGCAAATGAAGTTCGCTTTCCTTCGGTTGTGTCCTTTGACAACCTCCCACTGTACACCAGTCCCAAGTCCAATGGCGCTGCTTCGGCTTCGGTCCCAATTCACACGGAGGTGGATGGTGCCGGGTCTGACGTAGATCTCCAAAATTCGGTTCAATCTGTGCTTATCCCTCTCGCACCGGCGACCCCTCTTCTAGCCATTGCGTCTGAGGCCAAATCAGTATTCTGCCCCTCTCTTGAGACTGTGGAGGAGCCAGCTCCTCGCGTGGAGGAGGGCGTGACAGAGCCTACAGATATGGAGGAGGAACCTACGGTGCCTATGGAGGATGAGCTCCCACAGCGGGTGCTAGCTGGTAATGCTGCTCAAGCAGTTGATCTTCTACTCCGTCAACAAGGTACTTCTTTTCCCCCAGGGGCCGCAGCCGCGCTCATGGATCGCATTCGCTCTACTGAATGGACTGACCAAGCTATCATTGATCTCGAGACTGAAACTGATCGCGTATGTTCACAGCGTTCGCAGGTTGTTGTCGCTGTAAATGAGCCGATAGCTGAATCTACTAGGTACGACGACTATATTCCTGGCGAAATGGACGCAGAAATTTCAGACATACTTGATGAATATGAGGACAATGCGCTCACACATTACTTGGACACTCACGGTGGCTATAACTCAACTAATCTCGCGATGCTTGAGGCTCTTGGCCAGGTGGAACGGTCGTTCACGCCAGAAGAGCTTGATCTCGCCTATGCACAGATTCTTGGTCCCGACCCCACCACTCCGGTGTCCAGTCTTACACCTGCTGCAGTTGATATGCTCAAGGCCCTCGATGACCTGGATCATGATATGGAAATCCCTGGCGTGTATATCGAGTTCACTGATGAGCCGATTGTGGAGGAGCCCGATTCTCCCATGATAGTGAGTGATCCCCCATCACAGCCGGCGCTTCCTCCCCCTGTCCCGCTTCAACCCATCTTGGAGGAGTTGACCATGCAATATGATGAGCTCCACAGTGATATCCCTACTGACGATCGTGTCTACTGTCACGCCATCAACAGGATCTTCTTACAAGTCAAGCAGGCTGTGGAGGAGCGTCTTCCGCCATTAGCCAAGGAGACAGTTCCTATTCCAGAGACCGTTGCTGCAGCGAAAGCGTCACCACACTGGAATCAGTGGCAGAATGCTATCTATGATGAACTTAACTCGTTTGATATACATGAGGTTGCCTCTACGATACTTCGTGAAGAAGTTCCTGAGGGTGCTACTCTAGTGGATTCGCTCTTTGTTTTTGCCACCAAGACGGGCGTAGATGGTCTCATCAATCGTTTTAAAGCACGCCTGTGTGCTAAGGGCTTCTCTCAAAAAGATGGAATCGACTACGGTGAAGTATATGCTCCTGTCATAAGCTATCAAGATGTACTCATACTGATTGCCCTCAGCACTGTCATGCGAGCTCGTATGTACACCATTGACGTGAAAACAGCGTTTCTGAATGCTGACCTTGACAAGGAGATCTATATGAAGTTCCCTCGTGGCTATGAACAATTTGACAATGGTAAACCAGTGGTTCTCAAATTACACAAGGCACTGTATGGGCTCAAGCAGTCCCCCAAGCTTTGGTTCGATCATCTCATGTCCTTTCTGGAAAACGCTCAGTTCACCCCTACCATTCTGTCCCCTAACATCCTCATGCGAGGCGAAGGTTTCGACAAAGTGATCATTGGTGTGTATGTGGATGATCTGATTATAATGTCTTCATCGCAATCTGCTATTGACCACTTTACAGCTCAGATTCAGGAGGAGTTTGACACCAATGAGCCTGCGCCCATCGATAAGTTCTTGGGCATGCAGGTGAGCCAGAATGAGGACTGTACCCAAGCATCAGTATGCATGAAAGAGTACATTGAGAAAATGTGGATTAAGCATAAGGGCAAGGAAGCCAAGTATAGCACTCCAATCTCTACTATTGCAGAATTTGACGTGGAGGAGAGCCATCCGGAATCGCGAATACTGACTGGGTCGGAGCTACAGCTATACCAATCGCTAGTGGGCTCCATACGTTATCTATGTATAGCTCGACCGGACATCTTCCTGGCTGCGCGAAGAGTTTCACAGTTCAACGCTGCACCACAGGAGTATCATCTCAATCTTGCTAGGAGAATCCTGTCGTATGTCCACAATACTAAAGAAGCTACGATTAACTATGGTACTGGACCTGGAGCTGAAAGAACAATGAACCTCGAGGCATACTCGGACGCAAGCTTCTGCTCAGGAAATGAAAAAGGGAGATCAGTGCAAGGCCACTTGGTTATGTACGCTGGCGGACCAATTGATTGGTATTCAAAGCAAATTCGCACGGCCAACAAGAGCACGACAGACTCTGAACTCATTGCTCTACACACGGCGGTCGCAGCGGTGAAGAGACATCGCCTTCTACTAGATGAACTCGGGTTTCCAGAAAAAGGACCTTCAATTATCTATGAAGACAACAAGGGTGCAATTGACACAATTAATAGCAAATCTGTCTATAAAGGAGAGAGCTATGTGGTGAAGAAAGTCCGATACCTCGATGACCAGTTCAAAGGACCCGAACTATCTCTACAACAAGTTGGCACTGATGATCAATTAGCGGACCAGTTTACAAAACCTATGGGTCGAGATAAGCACTATGAACTCAATGAACGCATTGGATGCCACCTCCCGTACAAGGAGTCTGGAGGAGTGTTGAAAGAGAACCCTAGCCCTAGAGGTGACTGAGTATATAGTACGTATAGGATTAGTCAGTAATTGCCGGAAACTTTTACATCACATTACCGAGGGTATGCAAAACACGTATACCGATGAAAATAGGATCACGTGACGTCACTTTTTTTTTTTTTGTTTTCAATTGCTGTACTAAAGACTCTACATATGGTTATTATAGCGCCCAGCCAACAATGCTAGGAAACGGGGCCCTTGTGGTAGGCCCCAGGGTCTTCAGACACGCCTTTGTAGCGAAGCCCTGTGGAGGGACCTATGTGGCAGGCCCCTCGGGTCTTCTAAACGCGCCCTATTAGCGACCCGGGAGGGAGACGACCACAGGCAATAGTGGTCGGGAGCCGGGAAGGACGGAGATGTCACAATCCCGGGGCCGGGCTGGAGGTGCCGGCGAGAGCCTACTGGGTCCACAAAGGCTCTGGGACAGGTCTAAGGAGATAAGACCGCCCACGGCTGAAGCGTTGGGTGCCCCAGGGATTGAACCCCGGACCTTGGGGGCGCCGCTTTTTGCCCACCAGGCCAATTTTTTTTTTTCCATAATTGTCGTTTTACTATTTAAAAACCTTAAATTTCTGCCAAGCGACCCAAGCGTCACGTGATTCTGTCTAAATGCGGAATATACTTATTCAAAAGGACCCCACACATGTCTCAGGTCCCTTGGCCCAGTTGGTTAAGGCGTCGTGCTAATAACTATTCCCTGAAATTGTTACGCGAAGATCAGCAGTTCGATCCTGCTAGGGACCAATTTTTTTATCCCAATCGTTTTTTGTTTTTCATTTTTTGTCGACTATTTATATTCGCAGCCCGTCGCACAGCATCGGTGGGAACAAACGACAGCGAATGGCCACTAGCCTTAGTTTCTAGATTAACTATGTAGAAGCGTAGGGTCCGTGTTGGCAGGTGGAACAGGAGATGAAGACGATCAAGACAAGCTAGGGCTGGAAGGTGGACTGGGGTAATCACACAGTCCAGAACCGGGAACTTGGAATCCAGATAAATTATCACGTATTCCTCATGGCTATATATGCCAGATCCTGGGATAGACCTCAACCTGGTTCCAGCACCTAGCAATTGCCCTTCACCTGAGATATGATCTCGGCAGCCAGCCTTTGGGGGTCCTCGCGCTGCATAAAGTGACCTACATGGTCAATTATCACCACATTGTCTGGGTGAGAAGCCTTATCAATCTCAAATAGACCCACGCACATGCATTGATCCTGTCTCCCGCCAATAATCTTAACTTTAGACCAATCTTTGATAGCCCATTTGGAGCCGCCAGCACACCGCCAAATATTGCGGTAGTACGCAGTGGTGGAGTCCATGACGCCATTAATATGGAGTGTATCACAAATATCCGCCAAGTCCTTGCTGGGCATCTTATACGTGGGACTCCAATACTCAATCAAGCCCTGAATATAAGGGATAGGAGTCTTGTGGCTGATTCTTGGTCTATAAACAAACGGCAGATTCATTGTGAGAAAGTAGCTGGACAGATATAATTGCTTTGGGACATGGAATAGCGAGTATAGCGGGGAGGTGAACACAGAGTGGGGAATGGCCATAGTGGTAATTGATGCAAACAAGTCGGGGTATAGATTATAGGCTCTATATGCGGCCACTGCACCCCAATCGTGGCCTACAAGGTGTACAGGGCCACCCATTGCGAACTCTGTCCAGAGAACTACCTCCTGTGCCACTTTGTCCATGCTGTACTCTGCAGTAGGCAGACCTGTAGAAGAGGGCTCATATCCTCTCATTCTTGGGGCCAGAATGAGGGCATCGGGGAATTTATCATGGAGAATCTCCATAATTGGGATCCAGCCATCGCTGATATCTGGGAATCCGTGGAATAAGAGAATAAGAGCAGAAGGAGGTTCAGGTCCGGTCCCGGCTGTGGTCCAAGCGGTACGCCTACTAGAGTCTTTGAGGGTAAAAGTTTGTTCCTTGATCATCTGCGCTCGATTTTAGGAATTATAGAGTATTTGTAGGATACTTTATAGTCACGTGGGCGGCGTTGAGTAGTCCGTGGTGGGGTCATGGACCGTTGGCTCTCCTGCATGTACTTAGCGGAGCGATTTGACCGCGAGGGGCGACAATCGTCGAATTGAGTTTTAGCTAGACCATAAAAAAGATAATAAAGACTAGTTATTAAAGTGATCTCGTGTAAATGTGTGTGAGGCGTTCACAGGCCGACTTGTTGTGAAAATGGACTAGGACAAAGATAGAGCGGTAGTATTAAAGTGGCAATTGTGTTTGCAGCGACCACCGCAACAAAGCTATCACCAAGACACGCCATTTTCCACATTACCACTTTTGTGCATAGGTTGATTCGACAAATGTGCACCTTAGGCGCAGAGCTAGCTAATTGAACTACTAGATAATAAATACTACAGGAAAAAATAAATGATCACCACGAATAGGGACAGTATGAGTACCAACAATGCGAGCATCCGGACATTTTTCCACCAGAACCGGGCCCTGGTGGCCGAGGCCTGTTTCCGAAACGAGTGCGCGCTAGTAGAGAGCTCCTGGGTACGATCCACAAGCAGGTTGATCCGCTCACCGCGCTCAAGCAGCTTGTCGACGTTCTCAACCATAATTGATCGTACCTGGTCGATATCAAGCTGTGCCTCGGCGATCTGGTCGTTCCAGCTAAATGACTCGACTGCCTGATCCAAAGCTTGCTGTGCCGGCAACGTGGCAAGGTTGAGGTCGATTTTATTAATTAGTGAGAATACCTGGCGTCTTGGTCGCGAGCTCTCGCACACAGCGATGATCATATCCTGATCATCTCTGATGGAGCAATGGCCCGTCATTTGTTCGCATGTGAAGCTGGACTTGGACGGCTTTGCAGTCACAGCAATCGCGCGAGCAAAGTTTATTGCCCCTTTACTACCCTTTGATGTTTCGGCGACCGCATGCGACCCTCTGTAGATCCCGATATACAACATAATCGATTGGAGGTTTTGAGGCCTGGGGCTTGATATTTGATTCCGCTTATATAAGAATCCATCATAATGAATACTATTGATGCTGGATTTGTGGTGCCAATTCCGCAATTTGTGAGCTCATTGAGGCCACAGATGCTAAGCCAAGGCGCAGAGGCACTTACTCTGCTTGTAGACAACCCCATAGACTCGAGCGCTGACAAGTGCGTGGTCAAGTACCGCCCCCCAAAGAGTTATCGGATTCTTGAGCTCGATAAATCGCTGCGTAAAAAGCGTACTACAGCTGAGATCAAAGTTTTGGAGAAACTCGCGGGCGCTGGCGTGGCATGTCCAGCACTCGTCAAACAAGATGTGCGTAATGGATTAATTTACATGGAATTTATCGCAGGATCTACGTTAAAAGAGTTTGTGTGGCAGCAAGAGGGTCTAAAGAATGCCGGTAATCCCCCCCTGCTGAATCTTTTCTCCCAGTTTGGCCGGCTCGTATCTCAAATGCACCAGGCCAATGTAACTCATGGTGACCTGACGACCTCAAATGTCTTGGTTAAATCAGATGATACGCTCTGCGTTATTGATTTCGGACTCAGCAATATGTCGGCTAACATCGAGGACAAAGCAGTAGATCTTTATGTACTCGAGCGGGCAATCGAAAGCACTCACGCTCAAGTTTCGGCCATGCTTGTTGAACGGGTATTGGATGGGTATAACGATGCCTATAAAGACAAGGAGCAGCATCGCCAGATTATGAGTAGACTGGATACCGTGCGGCAGCGAGGCAGAAAGAGGAGTATGCTTGGCTAAGGGGTAGTTGAAGAGCTCAAGCAAGAGCAGAGCACGCCCGACAACACTTGAGGTCGAGAGTGTTGAATGTCAAGTTTTGCAAACGCCCAATCAATCCTCCTCAACTATGACCCCAAATCCTCTCCTCACTACCATACCATACCCATCATCGTCCTCCCATAACCTTAGGGGGAGCTGCTTCTCATGTAGAGTGCGGTGGTATTTGCTGTTGAGAGTTTTCGGTTCCCAGGTACTGATTTCCCACTCTCCAGAGTTGCGGGGAGTGCTGGAGCCGCTCTCCAGAGCAGGCAAGTCCCAGGGGTCCCCGTCCTCCATGCCTTGTGGCCGGGCTTGTGAAAATGACCAGTCAACGTGCGATAACCGGGAAATAAACTGGTAAAGGTAATGGCAAACGAAAAACGGTAGGACTAGGATAGAAAAGTAAACAAGGATAGCGTACCGTGCGAGCCTCCACAGTGATAGGTCTCCCATGCTGTATATTGGAGAACTTAGTCGATACTGCAAATTGTCCTTCTGATGATGAGTTCTAACCCACTGAGAGGGCACCCACACCTTAAGTATTCCCTCAATTCCCAATATAAAAGTGTGACATGAATGCATGCACCATGCAAACCCTAGACCTCATTTTGCACATGCGTTAAATTGCGGGTAAAGACCGTGAGGGGATCTGTGCCAAGTATCAGGAGGTAGAGGTGAAAAAACGGAACAGACAATACATATAGCTCCAAGGAGCTCACAGCTTTATTGCTATTCACTGAGCTGTTCATCCAGGAGTGTTGTCGAACCGAGATGCCCCGGACCAGCTCCCTGCATTGCATGCGCCCTAACCCCGGCTGAAATTAGGTGCCTATTCTCTCAATTGTTCACTTTTATTTCGCATATAAATTATTCCCGTACTATCAACTCTGCTACCATAGAGACTGTATCAGAGTAATGCAGTTAAAAGTATTCCGAGTCCTGTGCGGGCCAGGGGTGGTGGCCTGATTTTTTTTTTCAGCCCCGAGCCATGAGCAGAGAAGCCAGAAAGTAAAGTACGCATCGAATAAGCAAGAATTCCCCAGAACCAATGCGAGAAGAATTCGCTCATGGTAACCTGCAAACACACTATCAGTAGCGACACTGCGTGAAGGCGTCAAGGTTTCAGAGCTTATCGGAGCGATAAGTAGAGATAGCAAGCTGCAGGACTTGGCTCTAAATTCACACTTGTTTCTTGGACTAGTATAGAAACCCGTCTCTGCCCCAAATTCCTGTGTCCAACCAAGCCCAGCCCCTGCATACCGATCACGTGGCACGCGTCGGAGATTTTGCGTTGCCCGGTGACAATCGGCTATGCATAGGATAAATGCACGACGAGAACAAATCAAATAGGCGAGGGTAAACATTGGCAGTCAGGGTGTATCGGATCATAGAGTGGTCGACGGGATCTGACTTTCCGGCCAATACTATTGCACTCATACAAAGTCCAGATTATTTCATGAAACAAAGTGGCTGGCCAAGCGAGCGAAATTGCTCTAAAGACCCCTAGCCCTCCGGGTCTAGTCCCCTGGGTCTAGCCCTCTGGGTCTGGAGCCACTATAGCTGGGAGCTTGAGTCCTTCCGATTACGTCATGGCGTCTTTATCCAACAATGTGCCCGATAGTCTCAGGTTTATTCGACAATATGTGCAAAGGGCAGAGGAGCTAGAGAAAACGTATCCGCTAATCGCTTATTTTTGTAAGATGCAGGCGATCTCCAAGATCATTTCACAGGGAGCCCACAATCACGACACGGAAGCCGCAAAGTACGCGGAGCAGCTGATGACCGACCTGGAGGCCGTGCGCCAGGGTGCTGAGCTGACGGCCAGCGACCGCGATATACTTGAGAATGAACAGAAATCTCAGGATTACGTGCTCAGGTTCGCCTCAGGCGTGCTGGCACGGGCGCAGAATCAGATTGCCCAACACACTGTCACGCAATCCACCGCCATGACGCTGCTTGCTGCCTCAACTTTTCTAGATTTGGTCGGATTATGGCCAGGAAAAGATCAATCGGAACAAATAAAGTTCGCCAAGTATCACGCTGCGCGGATTCTCAAGGCTGTGAAGCAAGGTGACGATCCAAATGACTTGTATGAGGACAGAGATGAGCTCGAGAGCGAGCTCGACGCGCTGGTGAAAAGCACAGAGGTGGAAAAAGATCAAAAAGAGGCGGGGGCGAGCGGATCAGTTGAATCAGGAGACGGGGGTGTAGTGGGGCCAACTTCAGAGGATTCTTCCTCCCTGACCTCAAAACAAGTGCATAACGCTAGCGATTCACCCTCTCCAATTCTGCCATCAGCACCAAGTGACGTGCCTAAAATCTCTGCTGATCATCAACCATCATCGCCATCATCTGGTCTCCCCAGTGTACCCGGAGAATTGCCGGGCCATAAGCTCCCGGAAACGCCCAACAAGCAGCCCAATAATCTCGGATTACCAGAGGCTCCCGAGCAACAGCCAAGCGTTGTATTTGAGTACGAGAGACCACCTCCGGCACCAACCATGGAAGAGTTTGGCGGGGATGATATCAATACTAAACCAGATAAAGTCGTTAAAGAAACAGCGAAACCCCCTCAAAATTCCAGAGTAGTAAGTTCTCCGCCCGAGCCGGCCTCTCAAACTGCTTCAGCTCCCACAAACGTTGCATCAATTCTATCACAAGCTCAAGTTACCAAGTCAGCTCAAAAGCATGCCAAATTTGCAATCAGTGCTCTGAACTACGATGATTACAAGACAGCGATTGCCGAGCTAGAAAATGCATTGAAAGTTTTACGAGCCAGTGAGTCCAGCCAGTGAAAGATGAAGCCCTAGGCACCGGTTGATAAATTGAAGGCCAACTATAAACTCGAATACTGATGCAATGCTTCAATCCATCACAACCAGCTGTTACCAGTTGCTAATTAGTGCTTGTAAGAATCCGTCCATAACTAATGATCTGCTAATGGTCACAGGGAGGGTCAATCATTGTTCCCAGAAAATACTAACCGAATTCAATGAAAGGACAAAGGTATCTGGCAGCATGTAAACATTGAGTCTTTTGGGCTGGGGCATTTATCTTGCTGATCTGTGTTTATCATGGCTTTCTTTGGCTCTAATTCATTACTCCAAGCTTTAGCTTTGCTTCTGGTGTTGGGGCTTGACTTGTGGAGCTGTTCAGGACTCAAGGTTGTGTTACTGGTGCAATTGCGAGATCTAGAGTGCTCAAATCCGAAGGATGGATATGCTGGGGCTGCCAAGACTTGGAGGCAATTAAATCAGCTCAGTGTACTTTAAGGACACAGGTACGATAAACGCTGGCTGGGTCCCTCAAAGCAGTACTGATGGAAGCTATTCAAACGAACAGATGAATAGATGAGAGGGCCAATTGAGATGCATTGCTAACGAAACTTATGGCGCTTTAGAAGCCTGAGCACGAGCAACTGGGGTGCGTGCTGGCTGGGTTATGCCACGACCAAGTCTGCAAGCTGGTACAGAGAATCATAAACGCTTTGGGTCAAGTCTGCGATATTACTCTGGACACCATGAGCATTGGCAATGCCTAGAAATGCACAGAGACTGCCCAGAGACTGCCCATAGACCCATGGATCTTACCCCAACACAAGAACGATAGCTCAGGGTACTGACGGAGGTTGAAGCGTACGCACAATAGACCTGTATATCACAAACAGAGTGTGAAATCGAACAGCATAACGCTATACTAGATCAGAATTGCGCTCAGTTGAAGCCATGGTAAGGTAGCGGTGGGCCAAGAAGTGGACTTAGTTTTCCGGCAAAGTTGCAAAAAATATCAGAATCAATTGAAAATTCAGGCAGCATAACGTTATGTTAAACCCAAAAGTTGCTCAGTGGAAGCCATACGGCTGAGTGACAGTGGAGGGCGAGGGCGAGAGCAGAAAGCTTGCAAGAGAAACCGGCACGCTATACCTCAGGGTCGAGTTGAGATAGCGAAAATATTTGGCGGACAAAGAAAGAACCGCAGAATGACCCAAAACTTCAAAAACGACGAGAGTATTGGATGGTTTCGTCAAGCTCGCAGTGGACGTGCGAATAGGTCTTCATCGACCACATTGAGATATAAAGCAGTCACTATTGAGGAGAATGCGCAGGCCACAAAATACTTACTGGAACTCACTCTCGAAAGTGCATCGCACTCAACGCATCGCGTTGCAGCATCGCTGTTTCAAAACGAGTTACAGACAAGTAGTATGGCTGGGAAAGTACCTCCTTAGATTTCAGAGCCAGTGGTGGTATGAGAGAGAGAGGAGATGTGGGGCCTGCTCATATATAACGTGCAGATGCAACATGCAACATGCAACATGCGCAACATCCAAACTAGCACATGTCAGACGAGACTTCTAGATACTAACTGCCATCAGCTTTTTAAAAGCTCCTAAAAATAAGTTTATAGGATTGTTGCGTCTAGTAATAGTAAAGGAAACCGTTCTGCGAGGGGATTCACCCACTAAACCACTACACTACATAACTTATCATAACGCAATAGGCGATAGCGCTTATACATCTCATTCATCTCGATATGCTCAATTATGTAAATGTAGCCAATGGATAGGCTGTGCTCAGGCTTTGTTTCTCCAAACTCCACACCAACGCTCATGGTCAACCGCTCGCTTCTGTTACTGGGTTGGGTACGTCGTCGATGACATAATGACGTTCTCCGCTTACGTCGTCCTGGCTTCAAGCTATAACTTTTCATGGAAATTAATACCACGACTTGCCGGTTCTATGAACAAAAATTCCCCGAGATCGATGATCTTGTGATGGTAAACGTCAAGGAGATTGCTGATATGGGAGCCTACGTCAAACTCCTCGAGTACGACGAGATTGAAGGAATGATTTTGCTCTCCGAGCTAAGCCGCCGCCGTATTCGCTCGATCCAGAAGCTTATCAAGGTAGGCCGCAACGAGATTGCCGTTGTATTGCGTGTAGACAAAGACAAAGGCTACATTGACCTGTCGAAACGCCGGGTGAGCCCTGAGGATGCCCTCAAGTGCGAGGAAAAATACAACAAGAGCAGAAGTGTGCACTCGATTTTGCGCCATGTTGCCGAAAAACATAAAGTAAGCTTGGAGAAGCTCTACGAAACTTATGCATGGCCCCTTGCCCGTAAATACGGTCACGCCTATGATGGGTTCAAGTTTGTGATCAGCAACCCCGACCAGGTCTTTGAGGGCGTTGAAATTGAAAATAAAGACGTTTATAATGATCTGATTGCCCAGATCTCCCGCAAACTGACACCTAACCCCACCAAAATCCGTGCAGATATCGAAGTTACATGCTACGCCTACGAAGGTATTGATGCCGTCAAAAACGCTCTCAAGGAGGGCGAAAAGGCGAGCACCGAGACTCATCCCATCAAAATCAAGCTCGTTGCGGCACCACTTTTTGTTTTGACTTGTTTGAGCTTGGATAAAGCCGGTGCTGTCAAGGCACTGAGTGACGCGATTGACCGCATCCGCACTGCTATTGAGGCTGCTCAAGGCTCAATTATCGTCAAAATGGAGCCAAAGGCTGTCACTGAGAGCGAAGACGCTGAGTTGGCCAAGCTTATGGCCAAGAGCGAGGCAGAGACAAAACAGATTGATGGTGACGACTACGACTCTGAAGAGGGAGAGGAGTTTGAATAAGTATGCGGGACCAATAGTATCAATCAAGCCTTTGAGCGTGACGAAGTCTGAGCGCTTGCCGTTTCTTGCGGCCCCATCTATTGCCTGCTTGCCCTGGCTCTAGTCTTATAGCTTTAAATATACAACAAGGAACATAACATGGATTAGCTCATGAGCTTGCCCATACGCGTGGAGACCTATACGTTGGAATGATACCAGCAAACCAAACAAGGCTCAAAGTCACTCAGACTGTATAGTACGTGTGAAGCTCAAGCATGGAGATCACTCCGATAACACAGACTGATCCTAGATAGGTTTAATCTAGGCCTGCGACTTAGTGCTGTTGGTAGGTAGATTTCCTTGGCCCATGAAGGTCTCCCCCGACAGTTGCAACCTCGAGTGACGATACTTATAAGGCATCTATTACAATTCTATTTACTTGAGGGGCTCATTTGGTTATATGAGTACTTCTTTAGTTCACTAAATCTGGGCTCACGCCACTGCATTATCCTCTCAGCGGGTCGGCTAAGCGAAATCTCAGCGGGTCGGTGAAGCGAAATTGTGGGTCTATTTCGGATCAGGGAAGTCAAGATGCAGCTAACTGAGTTCAAGGCATGCTAGGGTTCCGCTTAGTTCTACTCGAATAGAGTCGTGTATATATACATAATAACGGAAAGCAGGGGCTCTACACTCCCAAACATGGTCAGCTCGATCCGGTCACCCGCAAAGGCAGTGGTCCGTCCCGCATCACACGCAGGCTCTTGGTATTCATCAAATCCCCAAACTTTGGGTGATCAAATTTGCCATTGGCTCGATAGTCGGCCCCCCTTCCGGTCCCGTTTCGTTGTGGGTCCACATGCAGGACTCAGGTTTTGCGGTCCTGTGCTTGGGCAAACGTATGCTGCTCTTGATCCGACGGTAAAGCGGATTTTCGTCTTGAGTCCTTCTCATGCCAAGTATTTTCGAGGATTTCGTACATCCCGATTCTCAACCTACGAAACGCCTCTAGGCCCCGTTCAGGTGGACACCGACACTACGACCTTGCTACACGACACAGGAATCAAGTATATGGATAGCGATAATGATATTAAAGAGCATGGGGTAGAGATGCACCTGCCATTTATCAAGACTGTGGCCCCTGATGCCGCAATTGTGCCGCTTGTTTTTTGCGACATGCAAGACGCTGAGGACCTAGCCATCCAGACACTCGTCGGGTACCTCGACAGCCCTGACAACGCTTTTGCCGTCTCTACTGATTTTTGTCACTGGGGGCCACCATTTGATTACCAGCTGTATCGATCGAACGCCCAGAGTCCGCTAGTTGACCTATCACTTGGAGAGACAAGGATCAATCGGCCTATTCACGAGAGTATTGAGGAACTAGATAAACAAGGAATGACTGCTGCTTCCTCAGGGGACGCAAAAGTGTGGAGAGGATATATTGAAACAACTGGGAACACAGTGTGCGGGCAGAAACCGCTGGAGATGTTGCTGAGCGCGGCTAATCGTAACGGACACAAGTTAAAATTCGAGTGGATGGGGTATGCACAGAGCTCAAAAGTCACAAGTAGGAATGATATGAGTGTTAGCTATGCGAGTGCAGTGGCCAATTATTAGGGGGGTCAGAGATATGCCCTTTAAGGAGAGCTATTTTCGTGCTAAATGTGGCATTCATTTGTCTAGAATATAGCAACCCAGGTGATATACAAGGTTGAAGGACTTTCAGGAGATATACTTATGAGGGTTACGGTGGTGAGAGTTAACTAGTTCTCATTGTAGTATCAGTTCCAGTATCCTCGTTCCAGTATCCTCGTTCCAGTATTCTCGTTCCAGTGTCTCTCATTCTGGTATCCTCGCTATTATTCCTCGTTCTAGTATCCTTATTTTAGTATCCTCGCTCTAGTATCCTCATTATTCAATTTAGCCGTAGCGTTCATTTCTATATACTCTCTATTACATGCTAGCATAAGTAGAGTCTGGCAATATTCATAACATCCAGCAAGGATTTACTCTATAGGAGCAGGAGTCCTAGCCCGTACGGTACTTCCATACAGGGCTATCTGTCCCCTGCGCCACATTTCGGCACTTACAGCCTGATCCTCTAGATGGCTGTGATATAAGAATTGGCTGAAATGTAGATAAAACTAGAGCGTCTTGAAGATTCATTCTCAAAAACTACATACGTACACCTGAAATCCTCCATCGATCTCTCTAAAGGTCCTTTGGGGTGGGCGTTAGATCTCACCCTGGATAGGCGTAGCTGTGGCGCAAAGTACACTCTACAAAGCCTTAAAAGTGCGCTTATACCTACCCCACGTATGGCCGATCATTTCCAACCTGCACGGGCCAAAGATCTTCGTGCGGAGCTCGGGTTTGATAAAAAAGACCGCAATTTCAAGGGCAAGAAATCGGCGCTTCGCAAGATCGTCGCAAACATGAGCCTCAACTCGGCCGAGATGGTCGGGCTGTTCCCCGATGTCGTGGCCTGTCTGGGGCTCAACGACCTTGAGATTAAGCGCCTTAGTGCTCTTTATCTTGAAACATATGCGAAAACGCGGCCCGAGATGGCGACGCGCGCGCTACCGGTGCTGGTGGATGATACCCGTAACGATAACCCCCTCATTCGGTCGCTGGCGCTGCGCACAGTTTCCACAATTCCCATACAGGCGTTTATAGACGAAACTTTGAGACTATGCAAAGTATGTGCCAAGGATGACGACCCGTTGGTTCGTGTTGCTGCTGTTTACGCTATGGCAAAGATATGGGCCTATGACCGTACTAGCGCTGAGAGTGCTGGGTTTCAGCGGACCCTGAACCAAATGCTCAATGATAAACACCCGAGGGTGAGCGCAACGGCGGTGTCTTGCTTGTTGGAGGTGGCCGCAGTGACTCCGGGAATGACAATCACTATCAACTACACTACAGCGCTCCATCTAGTGAAGTCGCTGGTCAAGTGCAATGAGTGGTGCCAGGTCTATGTGCTAAGGATCCTGCAGTACTTTGTGCCCACAAGCGAGCAGCAGGCCAGCGAGCTGTTGACACACTCGTTCAGTCGCATCCAGCACGCCAACACTGCCGTGGTGCTGGCCTCGATCAGGCTCACAATCTATCTGCTAAATTTCATATCCGATTACCTCAAAGTGGTGCCCAATTTCGACAAGCTGTTTCAGGCCCCGTTTGCTTTGCTCATGTCAAAGCCACCGCAGTTGCAATACATCATGCTTCGCAACCTGATTATACTTCAGCAGTCTCATCCAGTCCTGGTAAATCATGTCGACGCGCGTAATTTCTTCAGCGCCTACAATGACACTACATATGTCAAGACCTCAAAAATCGAGGTGCTGTATGGCCTGGCAAACCCCGAAAACGCTCTTGATATCATCAACGAGTTCTATAGCTGCGCTGCAGAAGTGGATATCGAGGCCTCACGCAAAGCTATCCACTCATTGGGCCGCTTATGCTTGAAGCTTCCCCAATTTGCTGATAACTGTGTGGCAAAACTCATGGAAATTCTGCAATCGGGGGCCCCCTATATTGTCCAAGAAGTGACAATTGCTCTGCAAAGTATTATGCGTAAGTTCCCAGACCGCTATGCGCGCGAGTTTATTCCCATCTTGAGCGATTGCCGTCAGGACATTTTTGACGACGAGAATGCCAAGGTCGCTTTCCTCTGGCTTTTAGGACAGTATCCTCTTGAAACTACTGATACTAGTGAAGTTTTGGCTGAGCTCATAAGCAGCTTTGGCGACGAGCCACTCCGGGTACAGCTGGCCACTCTTACTGCCAGTATTAAACTATTTATTGCTCACCCCCAAAGCACAAAAGATATCATTCCAAGAGCATTTGAAGTCGCCTCTGAGGAAGGTGATGATCCGGATCTAAGGGACAGGGCCTTTATGTATTGGCGGCTACTGTCTCATGAACCCCACAAGGCACGCGATATCGTCAATGCTGTCTCGACTGAAATCTCCAACGATGAGAATCAGCTGCAGGATTCGGTTCTTGAGGAGCTGGACCACTCACTTGGCTACCTCTCATCTCTCTACCTCAAGTCTTCGTCACGTATGTTCCGCGTCTCGAAGCCTTATGAGCTACCACAAAGTCCATGCCTTGTACCGCGAAACAAGTACAAGGGTGACCGGGAGCGTAATACAGACAATTCTGCCACAAATAATGGCAGTCGCAGAATCACCACGGGCGCGCAGCTCAATTACAACCATCAAGCGCAGAGCCAGAGCGAGCGAAGCTTGCCTCCTCATCCTCCGCCCACAAGACAGATGACTTCTGTATCCATTGATGCTAATGATAATCACCAGGGATACAGCACCCCAATGCTAAGCGAGTCGCAAAGCCCTTTTGTAGATGGCGAGAAGCTCATTGATATCTAGTGTGATGTCTATGGTTGAGAGCACACATACCTGCGAAATGTCCTTCAAGGGAGTAGACCTCAAGGGAGTAGACCTCAAGGGAGTAGACCTCAAGTGAGTAGACCTTGAGGTAGCAGACCTAGCCATATATGACCATTTAGTTAAAAGTTCGTACGTTAAAGTGTTTTAATTATGCAACAAGGTAAAACAGTGGGTTCCAGGACAATCTACATCTACTAGCTTGATGCGGCAGCCTCATGTTGTCTTAGCACATCTGAACTCCACTTGCCACCACGGTGCCATTCAGCGCCCGCTCCAAGTGCTGCTCAGGTCCGTCATCAATGTCTTGCACATCTTTGCTGCACATTAGCCGATAGATCACTTGAGCACCCCGCTTTGAGAGGACGATGTTCTTTTCTGAGCACGTCGATAAGGCAACACATTTGGCACATCCTGACTCGCACTCACAAGCATCAAGTACCTGCAACACTTTGGTGACCACGTTTTGTACTTGTGGGTGTACCTGGCTCCAGAAATTGCGCCCTTCCTCACCAGTATACCTTTGATAGAAGATTAGTCTAGCGGGACGGCGCCTTGATGTCAATTTTTTGGCAAACTCTTTCTCGGGAGCCTTGCACTCAGTAGCGATATCCGAGACTGATCCAGGAACAAATTCACCGACAAATTTCATGAAAATATGCTCCGCCGCGTGAATTGATGCTGCCGCATTTAGCTGTTTCTGGGAAAGCACCTCAAGAGTGCTTGCGGGTAAATTCACCCAGAGGCCATTGGAGACGCGTTCGACGGGAGGTAGAGTCAGATCGTGTGAATCAATGATTCTATTGCGCTCGTCAACCTTAAAGTAACCAAAGACAACCGTCTTGACGTGAATGGTCCCGTACTGGCAGTATGTGTCCTCTTTCAACGTCGAGTGACCAAAAGACTCCAGCGGATCAACATCAGTATAGTCGCGCTGCCTCGTGGTCCATTTCACATTTGTACGCATAACTTTTGCGTGGCTTAGGTTTTCCTCTAGGTCCAGCACCAAGTAAGGTAAACCTTGATGAACATAAATTGCCCCAGGATAGGCAGTAAAACCCACACGATAAGACTCGATTGTCTCGAGACAAATGTTACGATGATCTGTGACATCAATAATGGCAGTGCTCTGCTCTTCAATATGCCTAATGTTGACCCTTTTTGCTGGGTTCGGAAGCCACGTGCAGTGATACAGAGAATCAAGATACTCTAGCTTCTCAAGGCATTTTGGCGTCTCTTGGAATTCAAAAAACTGCAAGTCATCCTCTCCAAGTCCCATTTCGTATGCTGCGCACTGTAAATGTGCTTCAATCACTGACGAGTAAATGCCCAGGGGAATGTCAGGATCCTTGGATTCAAACATCAAATCAGGGTTAAGAATAAATGTCTGGTCTTGGAAATGTTTGCCAGCAATATATACAACAATGGATTCGCGATCACGTCTTCCTACGCGTCCTATCTGCTGGCGAAGAGAGGCAAGTGAAGATGGGAATCCACACAATACAACCGCGTCAAGGCTACCGATGTCTATCCCAACCTCAAGTGCAGACGTCGCGATGATTCCTTTGAGCTTATTCTCAAACATATCGTGTTCTATTTGGCGCCTGTCTTGTTTACTGTATCCTCCACGATAACTCATGATACCATCTAGCTTCCCGGGGGTTTGTCGGATCGCCCTCATCAACAATTCACACTCTTTGCGGTATTTGCAGAAAGCAATCGTTTTAAAGCCGTTGTTGGCCAATTGGACCACAATAGACGCACCGGTTTTGAGAGGATGACCATCGGGACAGCAAAGGAAATAGTAGGTTTTCATCGCATGGGGTGATCCATCATTTGCAACAAGTTTCAGACTCGTCTTGCTGAGGCCAGTAAGCTGTTGCATAAAGTCAAGCGGCCGCTCAATAGTGGCACTGCAGCATATAAACTGGAGAGTGTCGTTGCCCAGTGAGCTGCATATTCTTCGCAATCGTCGCAATATTAGCGCAACATGGGCACCAAATACGCCCTTGTAGGTATGAATCTCGTCTATAACTACATACCGTAGCTCGCTCAAAAAGTCCTGCCAATTATCGCTCCAACGAGGCAGGATGGTATAATGCAGAGTGTCGGGATTGGTGAATAGCGCCTGCGCATCGGTTAGTTGAGCACGTTGATCGAGTTCGGTATCGCCATCAAAGGTGCCGCACTTGACACGGGTCAGAGATTGAAATATCTGAAACTGGTCTTGAGCCAGCGCTTTTGTAGGGTATATAAATAGGCTGGTGGCTGGAGCACAGGCGGGCCCGGATGTGGTGGAGTCAAACGTACCTAGGGACTCTTCATTTTTAGTTTCTGAGGTCTCTGCCTGATTGTGTTCCTCTAGTGCCGATATCACAGGAGCATGAAAGATAAACGTTTTGCCCGAGGCAGTGGCGGTGGACACTATAATATTGTAGCCGTCTTTCAAGTAGCTAATAGCATCCTGCTGATGGCAATAAAGTCTTTTGATCCCCTTGCGATCCATGATTCTCGCAGTGTCTGGATCGGGCTCCACTTTGCTGTATATTGGCGGCTTGGCGGGCACGGTACGCTTCTCAATTGCAATCTCTTCAAGAGTTTTCAAAATCTCCGTGGTTGCCAGGAGCTTGGAGTGCTGCGGTTCAGTAGGAACTTTGGCAAGCATCGCCAGTTCGGACAAGTCTCTACGGGAAAGAAATCGGTGCAGGGACGCCTCAAACGCTTCAATTCGTTTTTCAATCATTGGGCGAGTTATGGGGCCCTTTTTCAAAAATTCAAAGACTAGAATTAGCGTGGGAGACGAATCATAATGCCTAGTTTGAGGCGATTCCTGGTATTCAAAGACGAGCTGGTCGGAGAGCAGGTAGTGAAATTGCGCTAGAGTCTCTAGGTCAAGATCATGGGCCTTTATAAGTTTGAATGCATCAATTTGGGTCTTTGATTGGCCCATGAACGAGCATGTATAGGCCAGCTGCCGGAACTTGCGCTTGAGCTCGTCCATGACCAATAGAAAAATAAAAAACAAGACAGTAACAGGCTTCTCAGCTTGAGCATCAAGGGCTTTCAGATCAGCTTCTAACCGCAATGTCCCTTACAATCGCCGACCAATCGCGACAAGAAACTCAAAATGCGATTGATAAAATCTTAGACGAACGAGCAAATGGCCCAAGGGCTCTCACAGAGCCAGTTTACATTGAATACCAGCCGCGGGATGGAGGGCCGACCAAACTGCTCAAGATCATAGACTGCAAGCACGATCCATTTGAGCATGGGCGTCACAAACAGGTAAGTGCCCCTGAGGTGCCTGTCGATCTCCCAGTTCCCATCTTGAAGCGAGACTACGAGCTAACCCCAACCGAAGAGCAAAGCTGGAAAATTCCGCGAGTCAACAGTGGCTGGAAAAACCCCGGGTACCAAATGAGTGGGCTAGAGAAACGGATCGCTCAGGATCCCCGATCCAGGCGACGAAAACCCAAACTAGGCCAGGGTATGGCTGGTCTCGTAGAGGCTCTGGATCGAGCTGAAAGCGAGGTTCGGGCGTCGCAAGAACTGGAACAACTGCAGCTGCATCAAGAAGAGGAGGAGCAAAATGCTCAGTTCGATTCAAGGCTATATGCAAAGGCTAGACCAGCAACCACAGGGCCGTATCATGGACCGTTATTTGCAGATCAAGCAGTGAGGGAGATGTACCTCCCCAAAGGACAAAACGATATAGAATTCGAGAAGGAGTAGGTGGGGCTACCGGCTTCAGCTATTGCTTTGTTCTATTGAGGGAGCCTCAGCTTCTATAGAGATATTGCGCGGTCCGTTGAATTTCAAGACCGCCTATGCTGCCGCAGGAGAAAAAAGCATGCTGAATATTTTTAAAGCCTTAGGGGGCTCAGTATCTATATCAAACTATCAAAGGCTTGAGGTCACTCTAGATGTGTCCCTCTTCTCGTGGGTCTCGGTGATAGACATTCAAAGGAAACGTCTTCCCACTGTAATTATCCCTAACCTCTTTGCAATATATGGTACACCCCGTCGAGACTGCAGCTTTTAGGACTCGTTGGGATTTGCGCAAACGCTCGCTAAGGTACGAGTAGACACATCCGCATTTGCTAACGAGACGGATGGCTAAATCCTCACTCAAACGCACGAACGGAAGCCATACTATACAATAAGGTCGCATCAGGAGTACATGTTCCATGAACGTGTTCTTCTCCGTGATAGCTTCCCTGAAATTTGAGGGCATGGGCATATTCAGAGGCCTATGCAGTAGGTACCCCAGCCATGCAAATATATGGCCATTGAGCGGTGTTTTGCGCTGTTTCCAGGGCTCAGGAGGAACCTGGCTCCAAGCGCGCTCAGTGTACGAATCAAGCCTATAAGGGCGTTCAGTATTACCGCAGAAACCACAACTTGGACGGCACTCGGTCCGAAACTCAGGGGTATCTCCATAGACTCTATAATCATCGTTGTAGGACTGAATGATATTGCTTTTTACACGCAATATGTCAAGCCGTCTCCAAACACGATCGCTGGTAAATACCCTGAAAAACCTTCTGGATACTATCGCGCAGTTGGTGAAAGAGACTGGGTCTGGGTCCATGTTTTCGGCAATAAGATATAGAATGCGATCAGGTATCTTATTGAAAAATTCAAGTGACATCTTTGAGACTATTTCGTGTGCCTCTGAATCCACGCTGTTTTCGTTTCGAGATAAGTTCATGTATTAGTAGTGCTGGTGCCCACAATATGGTGCCCCAATGTCGATAAAATTCCTGAAATGCCTGGAAAGCCCTTCAGTACAGTAGCAAGCTTTTTTGTCCCTCTGATTGTGAGACATTGATGCCCCACGATCTTGAAGCCTACTCACCCTGACCGACTCTCATTCTTACTGTAATCCAGCAGCACGCCTAGAAAATCTATTGAATCGAATTTGGCAGCAACTGTGCTGGCTCAATTACTTTAAACAAGACCCACATTGTATCCTACCGCGTTGCCTTGCCTCTCTGCACAGCGAGTTATCTTACATAAGAAATCGTCTGCCACCAGCTGTCAAACCTCAAATGTGGTTGTTCACGAGCTTAGCGATTTTAGGCTCCGTTTCTGCTCAGTTTGGCTTTTTTGACCAGATGTTCCACCAGCAACAGCAAAGACCCCAACAGGACAGTACCGCGGGCTCTAATCTCGTTGAGAAAGCATATCACGAGGTCCAGTGCGACCAGTACCTCTGCCCCGACTCGCTAACCTGCGTTTCTTCCCCTCAAGACTGCCCTTGTCCTTTTCCAGACTCTCAGATCAAATGCGTTTACCCGGACAATTCGGCTTTTGTCTGCTTTTCTGCCCCCACCAACGAAAATGGTCCCGACTGCGATTTTCTACTTGAGGCATTTCAAGGCAAGCTTTAGTCGACTAATAACTTGCTTATCTGCTCTTTACTGGTGGAACAGCGCTGCTAAAAAGGGAGTCCCTACCATATTGGTTTCGAGGTCATATTCACCTACCTATAGCCGTGTCTGGGAATGTCAAGCATCCATGTCGCAAGTACCGTGTACAGCATGGTGGAATACCAGAACTTGTCACAGGGTCTTTTGGAATAGCCGAGAGTGACTACGGGGGCACCTCTCTAGAGAGGTATTCATTGAGTATATAAGGAGCCCCGCGGCCTTCACTAGATAATGAAATATATCACCTCAGCTACTCAATTATACTTATATGACAATATTTGATACCGGTGGATACCGCGGGACCACAAATTAGACATTCCAATGATATCTACTAGATGAATCAGAGTCTAGCTCAAGTTACATTTTTCGTCTATTTAAAGACGCTCGTGTCTTGTAAACCAGTATACTTCTGATATATAGGTTTTATTTTCCCATGAGAGCACACTTGCATCAACTTGAATGCATATCCTAAATAGAACTGTACCTGAGAAGGCATCTAGTTGGGGGTTCTTGGGCTTTGAAAGTCAAGTCAGCGATTCACACTGCTAGATACGCAAACACTTTGATTAGCCTGTAATGAAAATTCAAGTCACACACACACTGAGGCCGTTGTCCTTGGAGGCTATAACATTGGATAGCTCCGACGGTATTGCCTTTCTTATAGCTTCCCCCGAACTGGTGATCGAATGGAAATCGGGAGCTGATTATTCTCCCAACTCCAAGTTCTTACATTTTGGCCCGTTGCCCATTCGTGCATCTAGCCCTTACCCCGTACATATCTGGGGTAAGAGCCATGCACCTTGTGCAGAATCGTGCATGACTGACCAAACCGGAACTCTGGCGGAAATAAACAAGCCCACACATCTAATAAGACTTCATTCCGTTTGAAAAACTGAAGCAGGCTCGTTTTCTCAACCTATGCTTCCATCAGGAGGCCTCATGACCTTCTGCTTTGCCCTTTCGTAGGCCATGGCTAACGTATTGGGGCATTAAAACTCTGAACTGTTAATCACCCAATTCTTTCCCAAAAATAATGTCATGGGGTAATTCCTAAAACTCATGCTCTAACGGGAACTTGAATTTTTGCTCTCAAACCTTGACTCCATTTCTAGAAATGTCATTGCCGTGCTGAGACTTGAAAACTGCTGAAAAACATGACCTGCCCTAGGGTTAAAGATTGGGGTATTAATACAGTACTTTCATGAACTATCGATCTCTCAGAGGTGCGATTCTGATATATGCACTCTTATGCAAACCCTCAGGCGAAGCGAGACGCGATGACAAAGAATGCACCTGGAAGAAGAGATCTTCAAGTCCGGGGGCAATTTTAGGGAGGACTTTTAGCACTTGTGCTCCCGCAGCAAAATTCAGCTAGGAGAAACACACTCGTTCCAAGATAGCATTAAGCTTGGAATTTAGTATGAAAATTGTTGAATGGACCGATTTTTGGTGCACTCTGCCCCTTTTCGAATAAGAGCTCCAAGAACTTGAGATGGAATTACTCTATTTGGTTGAACAAGGTGGTCTAGTCCCTGTATAGTCGACCGCCTCATCCCCCTTCTGAAGTTCCCTGAGAATAGTTAACTGTGCCTGTTCCAGACCCTTCGTGGTAGTCCCTTATTTCGTAGCCTCCTCGTACATTCAACAACTATGTACGAGCTTACAAGAATAACTAATTATCTGTAGAGGAGTTAGCACAAAGTTTTGTTGGAGTTCACTGAACGCGTTGCTGAAGGTGTACAGGTCTGTGCCGCTGAGTCTCCAGTATCGTTTGTTCTCCCTATTTGCTCAAATAAGCCATGGTCGCGATGGGCCTGCTCACCTTTAAGCCGGTACGCTCTGAAATTCGTAAATACAAGCTTTAGATAGTGAGTGGTTCTTCCCTGGCGTTAGGGCAGTGCCTTTGCATTCTTCGCCCGACCATATTTCTGGTGGCCAAGCAAGTCTCTGCCTTTATTGCAGCTCCCAAGCAATCTGACCTCATGGTTTTGGAATTGAGGTGGAAAGGGTCAATAAACTGCCAAGTATGCCTCGACACAGGCCTGTGCTCAGGCAATGAAAAAGGGAGATCGGTGCGATGCCGTTTAGTTGTGTTTGTGGGCAAACTAATCAGCTAATAATTTGAGCAGATCTAAGCCGTCAGGAAAGAGAGGCTTTGAGGTGAGTGTCTTACAGACTGCCATCACGGCTACCAAGAGCACTAGGGGTTAGAAGAATGCATCCGGTGTCAGGTGAGGAGGGATCATGTGAGTACTCCAGACATATGATGTCGCAGGCTATCATGAGAGCATTCAGAGGCTCATACGCCATAGACAAAACATAGGAAATATTGTCGAAAGTTGTCGCAAGGCTCCTCAGCGAGCTGAGGGTGTGTTAACAAAAAGTTCCTTTTAATCACTATATATTATTGCCTAGTATCGCTAATCTAGACAACACTCATTCAGAACTAAGCAATCAAGTGGTTCTGCAAACCCAGCTCTGAATCCCATACACTCCCGGACGAGGTGATGAAACCAAGCTCGCGCAAGGTGCTCGAGGGCATGGCATGATGTATCAGATTGTTACAAGCTCACGCCAATATTTTTGAAGAATGATTAGGAGCGACTAATTTCTCAAAGCCATCCACCCAGAATTGTTTACCGTGCCTAAAAGATCGATCCGAGGTAGATGGCTATGGAGATTGGTGGTTATGACTATTTCGTTTTACCCTTTAAGAACTAGAGCTCCATTTAATTCCACTCGGGAAACTGTTGATCGTTTGAAAACCCAATAGTGACAACTCTGGTTTCAAGATTCCCATGCAGTTTTCGAGATTGCTAGTACTCTCGAGCTTTTCTGTCAAACAGTTGTCTGATTTTTCGAGGGGACTCTGTGCTGGTTTCATCTGGATCGGTTGGTATAAAGATCAGGGGGATTGCACACTGTTCTCTACCAAAGTTTTCAATGCAAATCACATCTGTTCTCCTCAACGTCGCTCTCGCCCAGGCCTTGGCTCTCCCCAATGTCGGTGACTGGGACAATAAGTGTGTCTCCGAAGCCTGCGGTTCCTCTGATAAGGATAAGGGTGCTTCCGCTGGTAACGGCGGCTCTGGCTCCGGAGGTGCTGGCGGTGCTGGAACTGGCGGCAGCTCTAGCGGCTCCGGCAACGGTGGCTCTGGTGCTGGTGGTGCTGGCGGTGCTGGTACTGGCGGCAGCTCCAGTGGCTCTGGTAACGGTGGCTCTGGATCTGGTGGTGCTGGCGGCGCCGGTACTGGCGGTAGCTCTAGCGGTTCTAGCGGCTCTTCTGGCTGCTCCACTGGTAAGTGCGGTGAAGCTGGTAAGGACACTGGTGTCTCTACTGGCGGTTCATCCTCCTCTCACCAGTCTGGTGGCTCCTCCGGCAAGGGCTCCTCCACTGACCAGTCCGGCGGATCTTCTGGTGAGGGCTCGTCCTCCCATCAGTCTGGCGGCTCCTCTGGTAAGGGCTCCTCTTCCGAGCAGTCCGGTGGCTCTTCTGGCAAGGGCTCCTCTACCGAGCAGTCCGGCGGATCTTCTGGTGAGGGCTCCTCTTCCCATCAGTCTGGCGGCTCTTCTGACAAGGGCTCTTCTACTGAGCAGTCCGGTGGCTCTTCTGGTAAGGGTTCTTCTTCTAACCAATCTGGTGGCTCTTCTGGCGAGGCCTCCTCATCTAACCAGTCTGGTGGCTCTTCTGGCAGTGCCAGCTCTACTGACCAGTCTGGCGGCTCTTCCGGCAATGGACACTCCTCCGGCAGCTCTGGTGGCTCCGCTGGTGATGCCGGCAAGGACTCTGGCAAAGACGCTGGCAAAGACGCTGGCAAAGACTCTTCTTGCGACAAGTGCAAGGACAAGAAATAAATTGACTGAATCAAGCCATACTTTGACCAAGTTACCATGTCTCCTGAACTAGTTTATATATCTATATCGTTAACACAAAATACTCGAGTAAAACATGACCGGTAGCCCACAAGTATTTTATACCATACAGGCTTCACGAGTCCCAGTGTGTATAAACTCACAGGTGCTAATAATCTCAGAGATACGAGCCCGCGTCCCAGGATTTGTTTGCTCGCTCTTTTGCGTGATACCCTCTCCAGGCTTTACAGCTAGTATTGACGCAAAGGCATTTAGCGGCTCTGGGAGTGTATGTATGACCAAATGTTGAGACTGCAGGAAACTGAGCACCTCTGGGGTGAGGTTATTGACTCTGAGAAACTGAAGTACCTCAGGAGATAAGTTACCAGCTTGAGAGCCAGGGAAAGCATCAGAAGTAGAGTTGTTGATATTATTGCTAGAAGTAGAGTTCGAATAGTTGTTGCCAGAACGAGTCTCTACCATGTTACAGATTTATTGTAGTGTCTTGAGTGTTCTTGAGTATGTAGTGGCAACTGCCGATATATATATCTAATGATCGGTGAGGTTCTCGAAAGTTCCGTGCCCACTTTCCTTTTTGGGACAGATGCATCTTTCAGTGGTTCCGACCATGAAGGGCTGGAAGCATTAGCGACTCGTATTATCCTCAACAACCAAAATTTAATTACTATCTAAACAAACATCTTCAGCTTACTCCGAAACGTATCGAGCCGTTTGACACGGTCGCCAAAATCAGGTAGTGCTGGCAAGTCTTTATCAAGAAGGCGGGATCGACGCTGAACACTATAGGATGTTCCCCGTAGAATCTGCTCTCTAAATTGATAATCCGGCTCTACCCCTTCAAACTGCTTAAACTCAAGATCGAGCTGTTGCGCGTACTCCCTGACGCCAGCTTGGCACGGCGCGCTAATCGGAACTGGTTTGCGGATGTGGAGTGGCTGCACTGGGGGAGGCGTATTTCTTCTTCTGAGCAGCTCCTCTATGCGACGGTTCTGCTCATAGATGCTTTGCGACTCGGCCAACTCCACATGCTCCACACTCGTATAAGTGTCCTGGATTCCTGAGATGTCAATCTGTGGCCCCGTAAACGTCTGCTGGGGCTGATTCACTTCTTCTGCACTCAAGTTGTTATACCGAATGATATAAGGCAATATACTCGAAAGTGATGATGCGACACTCACGCGGCGACTGCTCTTGGTGGTCCCATTGCGAACTAGCTCTGGATCAGGCGGTGGCCTCATGACAGGCCGACGACGGACCGGAATTGCAATCTCAGGAGGAGCTTTGCGAGTAAGTGGCTTTTCCCTATACTGCTGGGGTAACACGCTGCTAATACGGTTCTTGTTGCGTTTCCACCCATTTGCACGTTGCTGAAACCACGTCTCATCTGAGGCGATGCCACCAGCGGCACCAGCAGGTGTAATACCAGTAGTACTTGTAGCTTTGGCAGTAGTAGGAGCAGTAGCATTGATCTGATAGGGCCCAGTATTAGGGCTTGCGCGTGGTGCCAAGCGGGGTGTGGCCTCAAAGGCAGTACTTAAGCGTACGCTTGGTGAGTATATGGAGCTTGAATCATCTCTCATGACAGATTCCCTGCGCGCGAATTCCCGAGCAGGGCTTCTAGAAGGTGGAAACTCCATCGAATTTGTGCGAGTGGCAACAGGAGCACGTGCAAATGGATTGGGATCATGGCTCTCCCCTTCGTCATAGATTAATGAAGTGTTTTCAGTATTCTCATGCATCTCAACGGGCTCTTCTTCGTCAATGCTCGCAAAGACGCTCTCGCCACGGTCCATGGACCCAGTGCTATTAGTGACACCACTACTGGATGTGGTACTGGTGGGAGTATAGGGTCTACTAGGTGGAGACCGGTGTGGAGACAAGAGTTGATCATTGGTCTCTTTCGCTTTGATGCGAAGGTGTGTTGAAGGGGGTTTAGGGGCAACCACTGTACTAAGTGACTCGCGAAGCAGCTCAATTTGGACCGATGGATGAGGGGATGGTTGCGGTCCCACGGTGTGAAGATCCGACTGACTTTGAGTCTCTTGTGTCTCTTCCTCTTCAAGCTCTGCTTGGATCTCCCCCGTTGATTCTGGCCATTCGCGTTTCGATTTCTTTCTGAACAGCTGCCTGAACTTGAATCCCGGTTTGGACCCGCGGATTCCCAGACTATCTTTTTGCCTCGACCACAACATAGTGACCGATTACCTCGATGCTCTCATGGGCGACGCGAGAGTTTTATATCTTGTGCTCCTGAGATACAGCCAGGCTGCAACAAATATGTGCATATGCATGCAGACTGCATTCCAGCTCATATACAACAAATGTTGTTTTCTGCAAGAGAAAAGCTCTTGTGCTCCTGTACGTTCAAATTGTTTCCCGAGTCAGACCACTCAAGTACCCTCACGATCTCGCAAGGCGTCATGGTCTGCACCGCTTCCTTCATCAATGCTACTGCTGGTAGCATGCGGATTTTTTGAGGGCAGAATAAAGAGACAAAACAGATAAATAAATACAGTTAACTAGGGTAGTATACAAGATGGATGCTTTTGCGAAACGAGTCGCTATTAGAGGGAGTTAACACGGCTACTTTGAGACCGTACAGGGGGCTCGCTATCCGGCTTAGATAGTGATGGGGCACTGGAGCCCGATTTTATGAATTCCATGGACCGATAAAACTTCTTCTCGATCCCGTACTGGCTTTGGCGAAACTCCAATTCTGATATCTTGAGAAATTGACTGCATGCTCGGTAAAGAGTTTCAATCACGGGAGGAAGAACCCATTGGCTAAGAACATTCCTGCTGTACATAATGTATTGATTAGATGGAGTAGAAAACTGGGTGCATTTTTCTCCATCTCGCATGATGCCCGACTCGCTAGACTCATACAGAGCCACCATCAGCTCCCTGTGCAGTTCGAGATCATACGTTTCGCCTTTTTTGATCTCGGGTACCGGGAACATATTGTGCAACTGCTTAGTATTGGGGTTGTCCTTCCGTGTTGTCAGATGGTCGGCACACTCACGATACCTGTTCAAGACTATATCCACGGTATCCTCGTCCCAGAAGAGAGCGTCCTTTTCGTCCCAGCTCTCAACGCAATTGTCAATCCAGATTTTATGTACCATATCACTCCACACGTCCCAATCTGGGTTATCTCTGTGGAGGCTTGAAACTGCAGTGGTTTGTGAAACTTGGTATAACGCCTTCACAGCGAAGACTACTGCTGCAACAGCCAGCCGGTCGACATCGAATATTGTCAATTTAAACGACTTCAGTACGTTTGTGGCAACCGTATAAACAACGGGGGGTAGCATCAAGTCACGTACAATCTTGTATACGAGAGGGCGATACTCGCAATGTGTATCCACTCCGAGTATTTTCAATAGAGTAGGCGCTCGCGCTTGGTACCAGTCGAGCGGTGGGGTAGAATAGTAGCCTGACGCGATCCCTCTCGACCTTGTCAAGACTTCGCTCAGCGCGGGCACAGTATAGAGACAGTTGTATGGCAAGACGCCAGTATCTATCATCCGTGCGAGATCTATATAGTACAGTGGAGCGCCAACTTGAGCAAGCGCCAGGCGCAGGATACAGACCGAGTCTTGAATCTCAAGGACAAGTGATCTTGGCGCAGTTCCAGCGGTGGATATAGCTCTATCGGGGACCACTCTTGAAGAATTAGCAAGCATGATGAAGAACGAGCGAGCAGTCTGCTCAAACTCGATTGGAAGATGGTAGCGATCGGTGAGGGCACGCACTTGTTCCCGCAAAACTGCCCCACAGATCGACGCAGTGGCAATGTCTCGAGCTATACCAGTGATATGTGTCTGCGTTTCTTCTTTTTGTGACAATTGCGGCTGGGGAGCTTGCTTCAATCTTTTGTGGCCCCGGAGATCATCATCATCCTCAAGCAGCTCAACAGATGCTGAAATATGACCATTCTTACAAACTCTTCTACCATCTAAGATATTCCAGAGACGGGAGGGACAATTTGAAACCTCACACCTGGGTCCTTTTCTCCAGCCGGCCATATACTGGACTATACTTTTCAGGTGTGGCGGCGGTGGCGAAAGCCAAAGGGTGTTAGTCAAGACCCCTCAGGTAAAGTCAACCCTGTATATTTTTCATTTTATTCTTGAAACGAAAAAAATACTTGTCAAGTAGTAGGTACAATCTATACGAAGACATTGTTAACAGAGACTAAGGTGCATCCTGGTTCATGCTCTAGCTCTGAAAGCTCCAAAGTGTCCAACTAACAAAGCGCTTGATAAACTACGAGAAATTGAGCTATAAGATGGTTAATCGCACCCGTATGATGCTTATTCGGCGTGTGAATTTATAACCTGGCTTGTTCCATAGTTTTACGTGTCATGGCACTATCTGTAGAAGAGTGGCAAGCAAGAACAGTCCAGTCGTGAGCAGCGAGAGCGTCTTGTCCCTCAGAGTCACATCACGTCGTAGCTCCTGAGATTAAAACAGTAGTTTCTCACAGAACAACGCCATCGAAGGAGTTTGCAAAGCTTGCAATATTCATTACTGCCAGGACTACTCTTTTGTCGTCCTAGGTTTTGGTGCTAAACCATCCAAGCCATTAACAGCGACTATATCCATTCAAAGGGTATACTGCGCTGCAACTATTACCTCATTAGCAGGCAAGGAAGCGTCAGATGAGGATTCTCGAAAGCGCAAAAGGGAACCTAAGATCCTCCCACGGGCTGTAACTGGCAGGTGTCCATAAAGCTGTCTGATGACCGGAAGCATTGGATTCTGAAGTATCCCTCTAAATTAGGTACTTCGGCCAGCTGCCACAACCACCCAATCCGCAAGGCTGAGGGTATGGCCTCTTGCATTGAGTCTCGCTTGTGGATGGAAAAAATGCCGAATCATCAAACAGCACCATCGGAAGGGCATATGCCCGCAGAAATATATCGTATTCTCGGTCATGAACATGGCGGTGGAATTTTGCCAGCATTGCAGGATATGCAAAATTTCTTAAAATGCTACAGGCTTAAATACAAAGGCAGAGTTCCCAAGATCCGGCGACACCTAGATACGATGAGGAATACTAAAGATTGGACTTATGATTTTGTTCCCCGTGGAAACAAGCCTCTTGAGAGATACTTCCTTCTCTGGATTGAGGCATCCAAGTTCATCAGAGAGTCTGGCGCTGGAGTGTGCATGGAAGGCACTTTCAGGACCAACGTGTACTGAATGATCCTCGTGAATATAGTTGGCGTCGCGAAAAACTTCAAGACATTCCCAATTTCCCAGTGCTTAGAGTCCTGCAAGAAAGAAGACTATATTTGGATGCTCAAGCGCGTTAAAGCACTTTATCTCTTGTAATCGAGGGCGTGCGACCATCGGGGCAAAAGCCCCCTTTAGTTACTTGAAGATAACTCCGCGGAAGGCTGTGAAAAGTGCTCGCCACTGACTATGACCTGGCAGCGATGTCGGCCATCGAGGTTGTATTTCCCAAGGTAAACCACAAACTTTGCAAGTGGCATATGGACAACAACATTCATGATTGGCGTCTCAAGCATCAGAACATTTACTACCCTGGTGCTGCCATTAAGAGTTGGTATGATCTTGAACCTCTTGTTGCAAAGCTCCAGCTGTCTATGATGTGGAGTTTACTGAGATTTGGGAGGCGCTTGCGAATGTTCCAACTGCCCATCTGGATGTTCGTGGAGATCAGGACGGGTTTCAGAATTACATGCGTCCCCACTGGTTACCTTAGAAGCTCTTGGTGTCTGTACCAAAAGATGATGACGGCGTCTGTATTGTTACTCGCAGCTGTATCATCCGTTTTCCTCTTTAAACCATCCTGGTTCTGGGTCTCTTCTTTCTTTTGTTCGCTCTTTTGATCCCACTCTCGCTGAGACTCCAGTCAACTTTGACTGCCTTGTGACGCGTGTGTTCCCATTCGCTCCCGTCTTCCTAGACGTCACCAGCCCATCAAGGACATGTTTACGGCGAAATCTCAGTCCACTCAGCGAGTCGAGGGTTTCCATCACAAAATGAAGATACACTGAAAAGTGTATGATTTTAAGGGGAAAGGTACTATCTCTAAACTGGTCGCCCAACTCAAGAGCTGGTATCAAGACCTATTTGATCAAATTGAGCGAAACCTGATTGAGGCGAAGAACACCTCATACCACGCGAACGACTTTACCGCCCAACCATGGACGGAAATCTCTCCTCACCTTTTCCGCGGGTGTGTGACTGTGAGCGTTTGTACCCACTGAGGTCTGCGTTCCCATGCAAGCACGTGGTTTTCGAGGCATACGCAAATGGTCTGGAGCTATTTGCGGACGACTCCCATCCGTACTGGCGCCTCAATGAGGAGGCAAGTGACTATACAGGAATCCCGACTAACCCTCGCTATCGAAATTGTTGGAAAGGGATCAGACCCAACATTCGAGCCAAGACAGGACGCTCCAATGTATCTTTTGAAAATTCGTTGAACAGAATCAGACTAACCAAGAGTGCCACGACTTGTAGGCAGATAATTTCTAAGCCTCGCCAAGCTCCTGAAACAAACAGGTACTCACAATGCTCACTTAACAGCTGTCCCACAAGCGTTGTGATCAGGCATGGTAATGTGAACAGTGAGAACTGTATAACTTGCGACATTTGCGCAAGCGTAATTACTAGGCTGGAGGAGGCGGTCAATGTTCGGCCGGGGCCCAGGCAACTTAAGAGTGGAGTGTGTGTGCCAAGCTGAGTGCTGTAATACTAAGAAAGAAATCACGTGCAATCCATTTGAGAACGTTTAACTGCCTTACCTTACCTTTGTGAGCCATGAACATTGGAGACACTCAAGAAATTCGCTAATATCTCTCATAGTTTGTCATATGGACACCTGCTTTACTTCATACAAGTTTACTTATCAGTCTGACTTGAAACTAAGGTCTTAAACATAGAACATACCTCTTTATTCTATTTTTTAATTTTCTATTGTAGCTTCGGGATTGAATTATACTTTTGGGGTTGAGAATTAGCTCTCGGGGTTGATAGTTATCTATATGGACTGCAATCTACCTACAAAGACTTGCAAGAGCCGAAATTTACCTGCAAGAGCTGAAGAGTCTTCCCTTCTCTCTTGGCTCTTTGTAAATTGTTACTCAGCGCCACCTCTACCTGCCGCTTAGCTAAAGTGAAATTTCAGAATGAGCACTGCTGCCGATAAAAATATTGAAATCTGGAAGGTCAGAAAACTGATCAAAAACCTCGAGGCCGCTCGTGGTAACGGTACATCGATGATCTCGTTGATCATGCCCCCCAGAACCCAGGTCGCCCTCACAAATAAGATGTTGACTGATGAAATGGGCACCGCAACCAATATCAAGTCTCGTGTCAACCGTTTGAGCGTTCTATCTGCTATCACTTCTACTCAGCATCGCCTTAAAGCCGATACACGGATGCCTCCTAATGGCCGTGTCATTTACTGCGGTGAAGCACTGAACTCTGAGGGTAAAGCTCGTAAGGTCACAATCGACTTTGAGCCCTTCAAACCTATTAATACTTCGCTTTACATGTGCGACTCACGTTTCCACACCGAGGCCCTCAGCGAGCTGCTCGAGAGTGACGACAAGTTTGGATTTATTATTATGGATGGTAATGGTGCGTTGTTTGGTACTCTGAGTGGTAACACTCGCGATGTTATTCACAAGTTCTCTGTAGAATTGCCCAAGAAGCACGGACGTGGTGGTCAGTCCGCGGTGCGTTTCGCTCGTCTGCGTGATGAGAAGCGCCACAACTATGTGCGCAAAGTTGCTGAAACCGCAGTGCAATGTTTTATCACCAATGACAAAATTAATGTGCAAGGCCTTGTGTTGGCTGGTAGCGCCGGGTTCAAGAATGAGCTCAACACCTCTGACCTCTTTGATAACCGTCTCTCTGCCAAGGTCCTGAAAATCGTCGATGTTTCGTACGGTGGTGAGAACGGTTTCAACCAAGCAATCGAGCTCAGCTCAGAGACTCTTGGAAATGTCAAGTTTGTCCAAGAGAAGCAGCTCCTCAACTCGTACTTTGAGGAGATCGCCAAGGACTCTGGCCTCTTTTGCTATGGTTGGGATGACACAATGAAGGCGTTGGAGCTCGGTGCTGCTGAAACCTTGATTGTCTATGAAAATCTCGAGGATATCCGCTACACTCTCCGTGATTCTGAAGGCAACGAGTCGGTTGCCGTTGTATCCAAAGACGCCAAAAACGAGGAATTCCTCATCTCAAAGGACGGCACAGAGCTTGAGGTCGTTGATGATATTCCTCTGGTGGAGTGGCTCGCTGAGAACTACCAGACTTTTGGTACCACTTTGGAGTTTGTCACTGACCGCTCCACCGAGGGTGCTCAGTTTGAGCGTGGTTTCGGTGGTATCGGAGCTCTTTTGCGCTATAAGGTCAACTTTGAGCAGCTCGTTGAAGACTCTGATGATGAATTTTACGACAGCGATTAAATGTAGCCTTCGGGTCCAAAGGCAAGGGTTCCTGCGAATGGAGCTGTCCTGATGGTCTACGAGCACTAATGACGTTTAACGCACCTCAGATAGCCTTCATCTCAGCAGATGAAATCAGCCTGTAGATAATTATATGATGTTAGCTAAAAGCAGTACCGCATTCTCCAAGTAGCGGTCAGATTGGGTTTGAGCCCGCGTGCAATTTGCACTCTACTCTTTGCTATTTCCTGATGTCAAAGAGCATGGTGTGAAACCACCTGTAGAGCCAATGGTACGGCAATCATTTCCCAAAGCTGGCACTGAGCATTAAATGAAATGTTAGTTCCATTTAGTTGCCTGATGAGTTATAGGGCACTTATACTGGAATAAAACTGTAATATATAGATAGATAAGACAGTGGGCTTATTATCTCCAGGCTTGTCTACAATGTCTCTAGGTTTCAATGTTCAGGAATTACACTAAGGAAAAGCCGTGCAGCGACTGCAGAGACTCAATTGGCGTATAAAATATAGAACTAGTTTCTGAATCTGGATACCACCTCTGAGGCTAATTAATCACCCACGAGAACCCTTTTGCACTACCTTTCGGGTGCTTCACCGTGAACCTGCTGGTACCCTGCATGAGGGCCTAACCTAGCGGGTACCCTGGGTTACCTAAAGGGTACTCTGAACCACATTATCAATAACCTACAGGGTACCTGAGACCTGACCCACAGGGTACTTCTCGGGTCAGGCTGTGAAAAAAAGGACCCGCCTGTGATTGCCTGATTGTAGTACCCTAATGGTTATACGAGCCATGGGCCCAATCAAGCATGTTGGAGTGTCAATTGGTGACCCCAGTCTCTAAGAAAACGACCCAAGGCTGAATCTCAATAGTGCAAAGCTCTCTCTGCCTTGATTTTCCCGCGCAGTTTTTATCCAACCTGGTACCTCAATCTACTTGCATGACTATGCATGGCCAGTGAAATGGTTTCAATTAGCCCTAGTTGCAAAGCACCAACTATATGAGCCATATAAAGAGATCCAGCACCTTTCCCAAAACTATATCTGTATTCTCATGCCCAGACATCACACTTGCTCAAATGCCTGAAACTGCAAACCATTAGTGTGACTGACCCGTTAAGGTCCCCCCTAGAGACCCATGCATACGAGTGCAGGACTACATTATAAAGTAGTGGCCCTGCCCCCCCTAAAACTTAAGAAATTTTCCAAAGCACATCTCCCCAATATAATGAGTAGTGAATGGTCTTCAGCTTGGGATCCTAGTGTAATTACCCTGGGAGACGAAAACATTCCGCTGGACTGGAAAGTCTGCGTTTTACAGGGCGCTATCGACAGCGATGAAGACAGTGATGGGTCGCTTGCCGGGCGTATTGTTGCCATCTTTGTCATTTTGCTCACCTCGCTGTTTGCGACTACTTTTCCCGTGGTCGTAAGGCGGGTGAAGCGGTTTAGAATACCCGAGATGGTTTACACCGCCGTTAAGAACTTTGGTACCGGTGTAATCATCACCACTGCATTCATTCATCTTATGGACCCCGCATACACATCTATTGGCGCTAATTCCTGCGTGGGAAGCATTGGTCACTGGACCGATTATGCGTGGTGCCCGGCGTTGATCCTGGCCTCAGCGGTCGGCACATTCTTGGTTGATACTTATTGCGGATTCTTCAGCGAGAAGTGGTACGGGACTCACCATTCTCACGACCATGATGAGGTGGCAGACGCCTTGACGAACGTGCACGACCATCAGCACCCCCACGGCAACGCGCTGGAGCACAACCCGCACGTTCATATCCACGGTGAACCCAGTAATGTGCATGGGCACTCTCATGGCCACTCGTCAAGCGAGGACAATATCGGACTCCCCGCAAAGATCGACTACAGCGCCAGTGAAGCCAGTGATGCTGAAACGCTTGCGGCGCGTGAATTTCACTCGCAGTTCTCGGGGTTCCTAATTGTGGAGCTGGGCGTTATTCTCCACTCTGTATTTATTGGTCTGGCGCTGGGGTCCACAAACGAGTGGGTCACACTCTTTATTGTGCTTATATTCCACCAAATGTTTGAGGGTCTCGGTATCGGTGCTCGTATGTCCATGATCCCGTTCCCCAAGGCAAAGAGATGGTGGCCCTACTGGCTCGCGGCGGCCTACTCGCTCACTACGCCTATTGCTATTGGTGTTGGTATTGGTGTCCGTGGCAGCTACTCTGAGGATGGGCTTAAACAGATGCGGGTGCAGGGTATCTGTGACGCGCTTTCAAGTGGCGTGTTGATCTATACAGGGTTCGTCGAGCTACTGGCCAGAGATTGGATTTTCAATCCTTGCAAGACCAAGAGCCTGACGCAGTTGAATATTCAGCTGCTTTGTTTCTTGTTTGGGGCGGGAATCATGGCTCTGCTAGGCAAATGGGCCTAAGTATAGCACTTGGCTCAAAGCCACCAGCTAGTCAAGAGCATTTTATTAGTGTTGTCTCACTCACAAGCTCACACTCCTTTCAGTATGAACGGCGGTGCCAAAGTGTACTGCTCCCTCCAGCTATTTATATGTTGAGGAATTAATTTAATGTGACTTTTTCTGTTTAGCAAGAATCCAATTCATTAGATTGTGATAGCTCAAGTACCTAAAGTATATCGATTAAGAGTCTGGCTGGGTGGCCATGGAGTATAGCTGAGAGGAATTTAGCTAAGAGGAAGTGCAGTTTCCAATCAGCCACTCTAGTCTCAACAAAAGTCAACAATATCCTTCAATCTATTGATCAATCTGTTAATCAATCTTCCGTCAATCAATCTTCCGTCAATGAACGGTCCCCTCTAGAAGCCCCACAAGGCTCATACGTCATCCGCCCCGGGCCAACGATCTTGTCATCATGTCCAAACGACTCCTTAAAGATATTCAGGCAATCAAGAGCGATGTGGATAAATGGGGATTTACCTGTACACCCGATGAAGCGGATATGACGAAGCTCACTTGCACGCTTCCCGGAACCAACGGGACGCCATACGAGGGCGGTGTTTTCACCGTCAAGATGGATGTGCCCAACGAGTACCCGCTCAAGCAGCCCAAGGCGCACTTTGAGACCCCGATTTACCACCCCAATGTCTCGAGCCAAACCGGCGCAATCTGTATTGATATTCTCGGTAAAGGCTGGACCCCCGCCTACAGCATTGAGAAGGTGCTCATTTCTCTCCAGGGGCTCCTAGAGTCCCCCAATGCCGACGACCCTCAGGATGCACAGGTTGCACAGGTCTTCAAATCCAGGCCGGAGGAGTTTGACAAAACCGCCCGCGAGTGGACCCGCAAGCACGCACACGCACCCGCGCCGGCCGTTGACGAAGCAACTCTCCAGAAGTTTGTTCAAATGGGGTTCTCGGAGGAGCAGGTCAAAAAGGTTTGCGGCGAATTGGGTGTCACAACTGCCCAGGGAGAAGACGAAGAGAAGATCCTCGAGGCCTTGCTGAATTAGAGCTGGCCTCACGAGCAGAGCTGTGCGACGCACTTCACGCAGTAAAAGGGTCTGCGAGGTTGCGATATGCTCTTTGGGTGCTCCATTTTCGACCCGGGCTTCTGCACGGAATTGCCTCTTCAATACCAGTCCACACTCAGAAACGGATAGCAGATCAATAGCCAGCACTGGTATTTTCCGCTTCTCTAAGCCTAGGTCGCAAGCGCTGTATGCTCAATTCTCTTTATATTCTTATTTAGTCTCTTAGTTTAGCATCTAGACTGTTGAGAGCTATGAAGAGGGGCAGGAGGTCAATGCGAAAGAGTAGGGTGTTTGCCCTTTGATCCGCGCCCCTGGCTATATAATTACGTATAAATTTGTCAAAGTAATTCAACTCGTATTTAAATAGTAGATAAAGGATGAGCACGAGGCTTCATTCACGTTCTCTCAGCAAACTTGTGCCCTCTCAGCTCTGTGGCATTAGGCCGCTTTGCTCGATCGACCTCCAAAGTCTTTTTCAAAAAGTCCTTAGCCTCAGGACTACAATCATTGGGAATTTCTGGCTGAACCAAGTTACCCAGCTTGAAAATTGCCTGCATCTGGGTCAACTGTGGGAAAGGGTGTGACCCGGTCAAGAGCTCAATCACCACACACCCCAGCGACCAGATATCGCTCTTCATGGTCGGTGCCATCTGCTTGACGACCTCTGGAGCCATCCAAAATGTTGATCCCTGCATCGACTGTCTATTGGACTGCAGCAATTGCTGAGTTTCCATCTTTTTGGAGAGACCGAAATCCGAGATCTTGCAGTTACCCTTATCGTCAACAAGAATGTTGGCACCCTTGATGTCTCTGTGTATCACTTGGCGATTATGCAAATACTCGATGCCTGCCAGGATCTGGCCCACATAATGCGATACCAGCTTTTCTTCAAACGAGCCATATTGGTTGAGCATACTCACCAAACTGCCACCGGGAACATACTCAAGGAAAATGTTGAGGGTATTTGTCTCATGCTTAAATCCACGATACTGGACGATATTCGCATGGTCGAACCCTCTCATGAGATGGACCTCGTGCTTGAGGGCGTCGACCATCTTCTTCTTGCGGCCCTCGTCGATCTCATTTTCAGGGATTTCAACTTGTTTAACCGCAAGTAGCTCTCCGGTAAACGCGTTCATGCCCATGTAAACGGTACCAAAACTTCCTGAGCCGATCATCTGGCCCCTGATCCATCTCGAGGGGGTCATTTCCTCTGCCTTGAATTGATCTAACAGTTGCTGAGCATCCGTATTGAGCGATTGGTTGGGACCACTTGGAGAATGCAGGGTCAGAGGGCGGCCCTTTGGAGGCGCCTTGGGGGCTACTGGAGCCACCGGTGATGGCGCAGCCGTTGGTCCTTGGATGCTCGGCATGTTGGAAAGCCGCCGCAGGTCCAGTGCGGTTGGATCATATGTAGATAGTCTCCGCGTCAGCATAACACTATTGCGCACGGTTTGTTCGAGCTCACCACTGGGGACGTTGGGGAAATACTCCTTGAGGTGAGCACTAACGTGACGAGAAGTAGGTCTGTGTGAACCGCGCTGACGCGAAGTTGTAGTAGAAGGCGGGTCAACCTGATGAATACGAAGCACGCCTGTGTTTGTTGAACTCTGAGCTAGTGCCAGGGTCTCCTGCTCCGAGAGTATGTGATCACCCCGCGATATCGCCCACGCCGCGGCTGCTGTTTTACCGATACTGGGAAACACTTTTTTGAGAATAATGTGCTTGGCATCAGTCGCAGTCCGTAAGGTACTGGGCAGTCCCACAGTTCGTGAGTTCCCATCGGGATAGACAATGGAAATATCTTGAGTGGTAGCAGCTCCAGATGCAGCAGCATTAATACTCGTAGAGCTAGCAGAGGCACTGGGCGCGATGCTCGGCAGCATACTTTGCGATGCACTCAGACTCACCCCGGCACTGAGGTCCTCAAAGTTGGCATGCGAAGCCGAAGCCGGCAAAGAGAGATTCTCTCGGATTCTCAGCCTCTTGATACCTTGCTGAATCTTAATTCGATCCCCAACCCTATTGATCAACTGTTTAAGGCTACTTCTCTCGAGAACAAGGAGCACCTGGCCATCAATATGGTTGGCCCGAAACTGAGCGTTATACTCGCCGCACCCTACGCCCATCAGCCATTCAAGTACATCATCCACATCCCATCGATCAACCGGCGTTTTGTTGAGAAAACTCGCTTCGAATGGGCTCCCTGGCTCTAGTGGAAGCATGTCCATTTGTGTGGGTCCCGAGGGGGGTTTACTAATGAGTGTTTCATGTCTTGAGGGAGAGGAGCCCAGCGGGCTGGGAGGGATGGGTGGAGGGTGGCTGAAGCTCGATGAGGATATTGGCGGGGTCGCTGAGATTCCCACTCAAGCTGAGATAGTTTGAAGTTTGTTAGTTTTATAAAAGTACTTCTCGCGGCTCTTGTTTCGTCTCAATATGGCTTTATGATTTGAGCCCCCTCGAGACGAATGTGGGTCCGCAGATCCTAACCCCGATATGGAGTCTTACCAACTTTAATCTAAATCACACAAACCATGAACTTTACAAAAATGATGGAGCCTTCGTTTACTCTCGATATCAATGACGATGGCAATCAAAGCCCTCGATTCCATCCAAAATACACAATAAACAGCACCGTGCAAGGTTTAAACGATGCAGCCAACAGAGCTGAGCTAGTGAGTATAGACCCGAAGCTGCCCAACTTTTATCTCTATGATATTCTACGAATCCTAAAGAACTATTCTACCAAGCCAAATATTCTATGGTGGGCGAAATCTCTGGACCTTTATCATCGACTATGGGCTACTGAGCCAGCCGCAGAGTACCCGAATGCACTAATTCTAGGGGCAATCCTTTGCGTGAGTGATTGTTTACTGGACAAGCGAGTTCTGGGGTTTCTGTTTGGGATGAACCTCGAAATCCTGCAAGAGGTTGTTGAGCAGCTCGAGAATGCTTCACGAAATATCATAAAAAGTGAATTCACCGGAGAGTACTTTCTTGAACTAGCATGCGCCTATTTCAATGTCGACGAAAAGACAGCCCACACAGCCCACAACCACTTTGTGTGCATCGAGCAGTCAGTTCAGCTCCTACCAATAGGGGCCACTGAGTCCCATTGGCTTGCTTGTCTGGGCGTGTTTTTTGCTAGCCTAGAGACTCAAACCCCCATTGAAGCCATCAGCTGTGCCCAATTTGCTACTCTCCCCCTAACGAGATTCACTGATCTGTGCGACTATTTGTGGTGCGACCAGCCGCAGCTAGCCAGCTCGTATGATCGGCAGACCTATTGGTACTTTGATCATTTTACAAATCTCAATACGGTGATCAAACTCTGCGAGGAAAGCGGCGTCGACTGCAGAGCTGCGACAACGAGCGCCTCGCGGATTCCGCAAGGGCTTTTCCGGAATGGCAGAAGATTCGTCGCGTTGGCTCTTCTTGGTGCACTGGAAATACCCGTGCCAGACCCGGTTGCCGCGCTTATTCTCAAAACGGCAAATCGGTCTCCCAAGCAGCTGGCAACTTGGATCCAGCAGATAAAACAATACTTGAAATGATCTCTTTAAATAACAAAAAAAGGCTAATTACCATGAATAAATATATGTGTTTGCGAGTCCATTGGTTCCCTTGCAGATAGACTTTGCAACTTGGGAAGCAGCATACGGGCTGATCTTCAAGTTGACTGCCGCGAGAGTTTGTCGCAGAAGATCAGTCGAGTCACTGGAGCTTGTCTTGAATCCTGGTGTTGCTAAAAGCAGAGAATTGAGGCTATTTGCGGAGGCAAACTGGTCCAAGATTGCTGAGGTGATTGTGACATTTTGAGTCCCCAAGAAATCGTTTAGCTGAATTTCCAAAAGTGGATCTCCCATATTAACAAGATTTGTATAGTAGTCCCGGTGTTTTGGTAGGTTTTTCAGCTGGGGAGACAGCAGCTCTGTGCACTCTGTATCAGACAGGGTGAGAGGGTGAAAAAGGGCGCGAAAAGCCGAGATGTTGGAGGTAACGTTGGGTAACTTTTTCACAATTTGGTTGTATTTCATGTGCAGGACTTTAGACAGATTCGCGCACTCAATTCAATAGCAAAGCCGGGGTTGGCCAGCGGGTTTGGAGTCGTGCAAACTTAAATTTCAGTTTGGACGGGGTCTTGTGAAGGGGGTGCTATCTGGAGCGGGTTAAAGATAGTGTTTGTCAGCGGCACTGTTTACTCCAGCACCCTCGACACTTGACAACTTAGCGCCATGTCGTTTCTTTCAAACTTTAGATTCCGCTCAAAGCGTAAACAAAATAATAATGGGATATACGCTGCTAGCCAAAACTCAAGCCAAAGCTCGTTAGCACGGAGCCAAGTGAGCATCCCCTCAGCACAACAAACAATGACGGCGGTGCCGCAAAGCGCGTCCTCGCCCAAAAAACAACCGCTATTCATGAACCCGACCTATGTGCGAAGTTCGCTCACAAAGGGATCGTTCCAAACAATCGTGGAGCTACCAAAGTACGTCGACAGTGACGAGTGGCTGGCGTTGAACATGTTTGAGTTCCACAGTTATCTGTTGCATTTCTACTCAATGCTTCAGGAATTTATCCAATCGGACCAAAACTGCATGAATGGTGGCCCTGGGTTTGACTATCTATGGATCGATGCCAACAAACAGCCCATCAAACTCGTGCCCCACATTTACATTGAGTACACCCTGAGCTGGCTGGCCACAAAGTTTGACGATCAGACACTCTTTCCTACACGTCAGGGAGTTCCGTTCCCGGCAAACTTCCAAACGGCCGCGCGAAGCATTTATATTCAACTCTTTCGCATTTTTGCCTATGTCTACCATAACCATTTTGAAACAATAGTTCATCTCTCGGTTGAGCCGCACTGGAACTCATTCTTTTGCCACTTTGTATCCGTCGGCAAGACATTTGGAATGATAGATCGCCAGGAAGCTCAGCCGTTGGCGCAGCTAATTCAATTGTTTGAGCAGCAGGGAAAGATCGCCTGAGCACATCAAAGGGGGCCAAGTACATGTGATCCAGTAGCCCCGTGTGGACTCGTTACGCCTATTATTTTTTAAGGGGTCCATGCGTTTTGCATTTCGTGGCTGATCAGTCCTTGTCCCTTGCTAAAAATATGATACCAACAAGTGTGGGCTCCATACCCCCAGAAGACCACATTGAATAGCTTCCAGTGCTCTCGATGTGGTACGCGCTCTCACTTATATTTCATGCAGGACGCCGAGTCTTGGCTGGTCTTGAATTACTGAGATTGTGCCATAGCGAGGTCGAGCATCCTCAGTGTTTTAGTCTACATAAATGACCTATCTGTACAAGTACACCAGAGATGCCCAGATGTCCAGCGTAATATATTTATATTGACATTATACCCTCCATTTGCAATGGCAAAGTGTGTACGAGGGATAAGCTCTTCGAGAACTGAGATAAGATGATCCTTAGATGGGCAAGATAGCTCTTCTTTGAGTCTGCATCTTTCAAGGTGCAATGAGGGGGGAGCAAGCACGGGGAGTGAAAGCCGGGGAGAGAAAGCATGGGGAGAGCGGCTATGTCTTGTATGAAACTATCATAACTGATCACAAACCTCTACAGACATATATTTCAGCCCTCAGGCCTCTTATGTTGAGAGCTGTTTGGATCGCACTCAGGAGTCGCTTAATTTTAGGGCGATACTTGTCACTCCTCGCAACGAGCACGGGATATACTCAGAAGTTCTTGTAGAACTGTTGGGAAATCTAACACGGTGGGTCTGTTGAGGCTGTAAGGTAAAGGCTTATTGGGACTTGAGAGAATGTTATCCACTGGGACGGCTACTGCTTCAGCATCGCGGCGGCACTAACCCTCAGCGTGTGTTGGCCGCGTCAAGGGAATGATGGCTTGATAATTGCCTCCGTCTGACATCTGGATAAAAACTAGCTCAATGACTCTGAAAATCTATAAAAGGGCATCTAAAAGCTGTGCGTGTCTCTATAACTCACACTGCATGCGCTTCTAGTAGTAAAGACTATTTGACCTACACAGACAAGCGGGGAAAATTTGTGAACTACACAGGGATATTTCACAATGATATCATGTCTATAGCACAGAAAATAGACGCTTTTACTCAAACTCGAGCGCTTCCAACGGCAAGTATAGTGCATGCATACTAGATAGGCGAGATCGCATGCAAACTACCCTAGCCCTGATACGTTGTCTGAGCACCACTGTCGAAAGGTATCACGGTGGCTAAATAACGGATAGGAAACAGAGAGAGAGTTTTGAATGTGAGCTTGGTGGTACAGGGAGCAGAAGTCTCCTCTTTAAAAGTATGAAAATCCCGGTAGCGCGGTGTCCCAAAGTTCTGAACACTCGAATCTTGGTATAAAGTGTTTGTGTTTGCTTCAAGAGGTCTTATTGTCTGGTGGTTGATACAATTTTAGAGCCTTCTACCTGATACTATATGCCCTTACTCTGTTAGAAGATCTCCTGGTTACTGAGGCCCTGTGTCAATGAATAACCTAGCAAGTTTCATGTATACAAGAACTCCTCTATTAAGGGCAGCCCAAAGTGACTTGAAATCGCCGAAATTTCTCCGTTAAATGTAGCCGGTAAAGACTTAAAATCGCCTGCACGTATTCAACGTCTATAAGGGACTGTTGAACGTGAGTGATCCTTATTGTATGCTTTAGCTCAGGCTGGCTTGTGTCCCCAGCTAGGATGACTTTTTAAAGTTCTATTAAAATAACTCGCTGTATTGATGTAACCAGATTTTCTTCTCAGTGGTGCAGTAACTAGGTACTATCACAGTCTAAGATCGTCTCCTGACGCAGATTTTGTCACCTTCCTCAAATGGGGTCTAGTATAGTCGCTATAGCCAACTATACGGCTCAGTATGTCTCTCTTTCGATAAATTGTACCGAACATACCCTACGCTCACACATAAAGGCTCCCTCTATCTATGTGACTGAGGAGCCAGATAGCTAGTATTTATGAGATCACCTCACCGGCTATTCGTAATACACAGCACTATTGCGAGCTCTAACCAGCAGAAAGATGCGGGTCCAGTACCATGACCCCTCTGTCATGACGAATTTGTGGGGCCCTTTCCAGACCCACCGATGGATCGGAGACTCCCAAAAATAATGCATACTTAGAGATTGGCTCGGGTTCTGAGTTCTAATAGTGCATTTTTCCATTCCATATTGCTGTCCCGATGTGTGATTTACGCTCACCACTTGGGGTGCTCCCCACGGTCTCGGGCATCCTGGCACGGGCATACCCTTATCGACTGATTCACGTTAGGGATGGGGCCAAGAAAAGAGCTTTTCTCGAGGAATCGATATAAGAAGTTCCACTAAACGTTTCTAGCTAGCATTTTATCAGGGACTTTATATAGTATCGTGTGGAACCCGCCAGTTAGGGTACCCTGCCTCTCTGAGCGCACCACCAATCATGCACCTAAATTGAGCCAGGCGAGAATTGGTATCCGCACCTCTCTAATTCTTTGCGTTTCTTAGCGTTCCGCTTATTGATGTTCCCGGGGTGATGTCCCCCATCGGACCCTGTGACCCATATGCAGGCCTGCGGTTCCACATACTTGATCCTTGACCTCCTCCATTACATCATCCAAACACTGCCACTGCCCGTGTAAAGAAAACCCAAATCAAAATGCGGTACCCACTGGCAAATGCGCCAACACCGCACATTCTTAAAAAGTACACCTACAAAGAAAAAGGGTTGGTACATTCTTTTGAGGAAAGCGCCGCGCCACAGCTAGCCGAACGCGCAAATAGGCCCAAACGACCTGCTCCAGCGCTGGTGGAAAGCGAGCCCAAGCGGTGCGCCCTTGAGCCGGGATCTTTACTGAGTCCGAGCAGCCCTGATCCGGAAACACCCACTGTAGATCGTATCGCCACAGTACTGGACGCTTTCGAGCAACTCCCGGCAGATACCCACAAGTATACAATCTACAACATGTGCCGCAACTGCGATAGAGGTACGCTCAGCACGCTTGTGTCTCTATTTACTGGTGCACTGTGTCACGATATTTTGGGTAATTTGCCGCACGATCTGATCCAGCACGTACTCCAGCACCTTGACTACAAGTCACTCTGCGCTGCTTCCCAGGTAAGCCGCCATTGGTATTATCTTATTGAGCAAGACAAACAAATCTGGAAAGACCTCATCAAAAGGGATTTCTCTCTTCAGGATTCTGATATGCAAAGGGCTAGACTGGAGAGCTGGGGATACTGCGGTTGGACCCAGGAGCAAATCGAGCAGCAGGAGGAAAGCGATGACCATGAAGAGGAAGTCGACGAAGAACATGAGCACGAAGAGGACGAGGATGACTCCATGAGTGAAGAGTATCCATCGCCGGCTCTCAATTGCTTCAATCAGCCAGTAAATATTTACAAAGCGATTTACCGCCGGAAATTATTGATCTTCCGCAATTGGATGTCGCCCATATCTGCTCCCCGTCGAGTCAGTATCTCTTGTGCCTCCAAAGATGTTATCACCTGCCTCGAGGTGGACGAGGATTATATTATTGCCGGTAGCGACGGCAAATACATTGATATTTATGATACCAGGACAGGCTTGCGGCTCAGTAGATTCGAGGATCATGAAGGAGGTGTATGGGCTCTCAAGTATATCGCTCCCGACACAATTGTCTCTGGATCCACTGACCGTACAGTACGGGTCTGGAGCATCAAAAACTCGCGCTGCACCCATGTATTTCGCGGGCACAACTCAACAGTGCGGTGTCTTGACATTGTTCAGCCTGTGCGCCAGCTGGATGAATTCAATCGCTCCACTTTTGTGCCCCCTGAACCGCTGATAGTAACCGGAAGTCGCGACGCGACCTTGAGAATGTGGAAGCTGCCGCAGCCGGGTGATCCTGAGCATTTCTCTGCTTCCGCAGAAGATGACGATCCTTACTTTGTCAAGACTTTAGCCGGTCATACCAATCCAGTAAGAGCTATTGATGGCTATGCCGACACAGTGGTGAGTGGCAGCTATGATACAAGCGTTAGAGTATGGCGGATCTCGACTGGCGAGTGCCGATGGGAGCTTTTGGGCCACCAGCAAAAGGTTTATGCTGCTGTCATTGACCCCAAGCGCAATCGATGCATCAGCGCCTCAATGGATTGGCACGTCAAGGTGTGGTGCATTGAGACGGGAACGTTGCTCTATACGCTTGAGGGCCACACTTCTCTAGTGGGCCTCTTGGATCTCAACCGCACAACCCTTGTGTCTGCTGCAGCTGACTCTACTCTCAGAGTTTGGGATCCACAAACGGGTGTGCTACTACACAGGCTTCAGGGCCATCAAGGACCCATCACCTGCTTCCAGCATGACGAAGTCAAAGTGGTTTCAGGAAGTGAAAAAACACTGAAGCTGTGGAATATCAAGACAGGAGAACTCGTCGGAGACTTGTTCAAAGGTTTGGACCTCACTAATATTTGGCAGGTGCGGTTTGATAATCGGCGCTGTGTAGCGGCAGTGAACAGAAGCGACATGTCTTATTTGGAAATTCTTGACTTTGACTATGACCCCTCTGAAGGTGGGAATAGAATCAAGGAACTTCAGCCAAGCAGCTCATAGTGGAACTATCGGTTCAGTAGCTTCCGCGGAGAACCGACGGAACTTTTTTGTCGAAATCGAGAACCTGGCCGTGAGATGATGTTTCTGTTGGCGCTGTGCACCTGTTTTTCTAGAGGTTCCTTATGGCGTCATTGGGCCCTGCAGACGCACCTACTATGCTTGTCGAGCATAGCTGATCATATTTAATATTTAATTTGTTGGAAATAAGTGAAGTAACTAATGTTTCCTCTCCTTAGTAGGACCAGTGGTCAAGTACGAAGTGCATTCACGAGTGGGTATACATGAAACTCTTAGATATCTCTGGCATTGAGAGCAGGGAGCTTACTGAGTGGCTCACTGGTGGCTCACTGGAGGCTCACTGGAGGCTCACTGATGGCTCACTGGTGGCCCGTCACCCCAAACAAATGTGCTTATCATGCACTCGTTATCACTGGCTAGGCAACGCATCACATGCTATAGGCTATTGAAGCTTTTATAGATTGCATTAGAAAGAAGACATGAAAAGAAGCACTCTTGTGCAAACAACTCGGTTAACTTTAAAAACCAATCCACCCTTTTATAATCGACTCCAATCTGGCCAAGTAACTTAGAAGCTGGGCAGCATTTAGATCCTCTCTACACAACTAACTTGAAGAGGGGTTCTTTAAACTGTCACTACTTGTAAAGGCATTCCCTAGTTGTTCAGCCACCTCGACCCTTGCTGCCGCCTTCAGAGAAAGGGAGACCACGTGATTTCGCTTCCCCTCACTACAGAGGCATGAAAAGCAGGTCAAGAGGTCCAGTTTCACGATTCAAAACGTTCTTTCCCGCCCTTGGACCTTATTGGCCCCTGAAATTTATCTACATCATCCTTTAACTTCTGCAAGTGCGTGCATATCTACCTCAAAGTACCCCAGTAGATGGCCCTTTAGGCTATAGTCCTCTAGTCTGGTGGACCCTTTGTACCACATAGGCCTAGGCACTTTGTAGTTACCCTACAGTCCCCAACCCTAGCATTTCTCCTTAGTCACCCAAAGGGGTTTATATAGGCACCCGCTTTGTGCTACCAGTGAAAAAGTAGGCTTCTTACATCATGTCTCAAGAGAGTATTAAGAACCACAAGGACGCCGTAAGTATAGTGTCGAAAAGATGAAAAGCAACGCGAAAACTAACTGAAGTTTGTAAGTGCACTTGCTGAATTCCGCAAGCTAGGAAATGAGCTTTCTGATGCTGCGATTGGCCTCGTTGGTGCGATTGACAAGTCGGGCGTGTTTACAGACAGTGACAAACACGAGATTATTCGCTTCACCAACGCGTTTTCCAGCGGTAACGGTGCCGAAACCCCCAAATTGGAGGCGTCTGGCCCTGCCGCTGCCGCTGAGGACGAGGATTCTCCCAAGCCCAAAAAGAAGAAACGCGTCACTGATCCCGATCAGCCCAAGCGTCCCCTTCCCCTGGTGCTCGAGTACCTCAATGCAGAGAAAAAGCGTATTCGCGAACAGCGTGCCGCCGACCAGGAGCCTGCTCTCGAGATCAACGAGCTGAACACCCTCGCCCGTAAGGCCTGGGAGGAAGTCCCCGATGCCGAGAAGAAACAGCTTGTTGCCAATCACGAGCAACGCGTCAGCAAGTATCAGTCCGAGCTCTCCGAGTACAAGGCAAAGAAGGAAGCCAAGGAGAACGAGGATCCCTCTGAACCCGCTCCCGCTAGCCCCGCCACTCCTAAAGACCCCAAGGAAGAAGCAGATGACTCCTCCAAGAAGCGCAAGAAGGATACCTCCCCTGAAAAGAAGGACAAGAAGCGCAAGAAGAAGAGTAAGGACACCAAGGAATCCAAGTAGTCCCAGTCTTGGCTTGACGTAACTTTAGTATTGTAGAATAAGTAATAATGTATCACATGGCAGAATCATACTTTTGGGTGGTTTTGGGGGCTGATAACGCGTCATTTTAAAGAACGAGCTCTCGGGCATGGGCTATCGGGCACAAAATTGGGTTCGAGCTCCCCAGGAATCAAGAGTGATTCTGAAGATAGAGCTGGTATACCAAGATACTCTGCAGCAGGTTCAAGCTCTTTTTACAGATTTGGCATTATGCCTCGCCAACGCGTCTGGTTCTAGCAGTCTCACATCTCATGGCCCGCGACGCGCCTCAGCGGAGTTGAATTAGTATCAACATAATATCGCCAACTAGTTGTAGCTATCATTTGGCTCAATTCTCTTGCCGGGTGCCAGTGGGGGATCTCAATGTAACCCTGCAGAGGCTAATTAAGGTGCATATGCATCCCGGCAACCACCAGGAACATATGGATCTCCATCTCAGTTTGTACTTTTCTGTGACAGAATTGCAACACCTCTAATGGATAAATATGAGAAAAAGACAGAAATTGACTTATCCCTTCTCTATCCCGCCACCCTGACTCCCATAATCGAGAGGGCCTCAAGTATCGAGAAGGCCTCAAGTAACATGTTTCGCCATTCCCACATATAGGCAAATGGTGGGCGGGAGTATAGATCCATTCAACTTGCAAATACCGCGTTACCCACAAGTGCTTTTATTTTCTAGACCCATCGGCACAATTGCCATGCATGTCTCAGGGTTGCTATTTAAGCTCTTATCAGCACCTTCTCTCCTGTCTAATTAAGCCCTGCCCCACGATGCTCCATTGGACAAAAACAAAGCTGACTTCTAGAAACGGGTTCAAGACCCTCCTCATTTCCTTGCTTGCAATGGCGTGGCTGCTCTGGCTCAATAATGTTTGGCCGGTTTTCCCTGGTCTCGTGAGATATAGAACCACACAGATCAGCGACGGATACACTGAGCTGCATTCTGCTCCGGCAAAGTTTGGTCCGGTTCCTTCGCTCAAGGGATTCACCGCACCAATTGTCTACATTGAAGGAAACGGGTGCAATGTTGACCCCAAGAAACTCGCGCAGTATAATATGAAGGCATCACTGGTCTTGGTGCACGAGGGCAAATGCCATTATGATGAACTCGTTACTATTTACGAAATGTTTGGTGCCAGAGGTGTTATTGTTGCCAGTGGGCAGCCCGTAGACGTAGCACCAATGAAAGCAGAAAGCCACCTCAATGTCAAAATCCCCAGTATTCGTGTGGGCAGAGTAGTTGCTGATAAGCTCAAGACCCAAGATACTGGATTCATCTATGGCGAGCCTGACCCGCGCAGTGCCATTGTGGAGCCAATTGTTGACACGCTCATTTTGGCTGCGATTTGGAGCATGTTTTACTGTTTCTACAGCGTTTCTGATACAGGACGGATATTGATAGAATAGGTTTAGGGATGTGTTGGGCTTTGCTCCACAGTAACAGCTATTTCGAGAGCTGTTTTTTCAAGCTGTTTTTTAAGCTGTTTTTTTAGCTGTTTTTTTAGCTGTTTTTTTAAGCTGTTTATTTCAAGGCATGTATTTATTCAATAAGGAAATTTTAAAGCGACCCACTGTCTAGCCAGGCTATCGATTAGAATGCATTCAGTCACTGAGTTATTTGTTCAATTATATACACCTAGGATAATAGCACCGGTACTGGCTCGTCAGATAGCAGCTCGCCGGATCCTACTGAATCATCGCACGCTGATAGAGTCATTACTAGTGAACAAGCCAGGCACTACTAGTGAGTATTGGCAGTACTAGCTGTTATTGCTTAATTGATCTCGTGTATTAAGCTTCATAACTGACACTAGCAAGCAAAGCGTGAGAGTGACTCTAGACGTTTAGGTTTGGCACCCCCGCATCGAGTCATAGTGACAATAGTAACCCTAGACCCGGTACCGCCCACATCGTCTCCTCATAAGCTCGCACGCACCACGATCAGGGTTCTAAACAACCCGCAAGTTCCGGAGTCTACCTCTTTTACCATTTATACCGCAAATCTCAGCCTACGCACTGCCCCTTCTTTTCGTGTCTGCGTTCGCTTGGAGGTTTTATGCATCAGCTATGCATGACTTTGCGCCCCTTATTATTAATCACTCGATAAGGGCGATTGATATATAATTTGTTCAAGCGTGCTTGAGCCATCACCTTGGAGGATGTCGTTCAGAGTTGTGCATACGAAATCCAAAGAGGTAGATCCTTCCAGCGATGAAGAACCTGATAATATAATCGAGATTGAAGCACATGCCGAGGAATCGCCCATCATGTGGCCATTTCGTAAAAGAGTTTTCCATACAATGGCCTATGGCCTCACGACACTTAGTGCTCAATTCAATGCATCTGTAATATCCCCCGCTATCCCGCAGCTCGCTAGCGAGTTCCATGTTGGCAGAGTGGTTGCTACTCTCACAATGAGCATTTATGTTTTAGGCAATGGCCTTGGTCCCATGATGTTTGCTCCTGTGAGCGAGGTTTATGGACGTAAAGTCGGTGTTTTAATTCCGTATATGGTATCTGCGCTGTTACAAATGCTAATTGCTTGCGTTGATTCCGTGGCAGCTGTCACCGTCCTCAGGTTTTTTGCCGGGGTGTTTGCAGCGGCCCCTATTGTATCCTCAGGTGCTGCAATGGCAGATTTATGGGAACCACAACATCGAGCGGCTGCTCTAGTACTATATGCTATTTTTATCGTGATGGGATCGACATTTGGACCCATCTTTGGCGCCTTGCTTGTAGATACTGGGTCGTATGGATGGAGGTGGTGCTGTTGGCTGGGCGGTATATTGGGGTTTCTGATCGCCTTTGCAAACTTTTGTATTTTGGATGAGACTTATCGGCCCGTCCTTGCGTCCCGGAAGGCCCATAAGCTCAGGCTCTCGTCGGGTAATTGGAGTCTTCACGCCCGGCACGAGGAATGGTCACTGAGTTGGAGCGAGTTTTTCAAGGTGCACTGTGCCCGTCCAGTATTGATGTTTATGACACCAATTGTATTTCTGATGGCCTTGTTTGCAAGTTTTGCTTATGGATTGTTGTTCTTGGTGATAACCTCGATTGGCGACAATTTCCACAGCGTCAAGGGCTTCAACGGTGCGGCACGATTTTTGCCTCTGATTGGAAACTTTTCTGGATTCTTGACTGGCGGTATATGTAATATCTTCAACTCGCGGTACTATGCGAAATGTGTCCGCGAAAACCCAGGCCAGGTTCGCCCAGAAACACGATTATGGGCTATGATGCTTTTCAGCTGGACTCTCCCTGCTGGCTGTTTTATATATGGCTGGACGCTGGACCCCAAAATACATTGGATAGTGCCATGCCTGGGAATTTTCTTGATGGGGTTCGGCATCGCTGTTGTGTTTCAGGGGGCACTCAATTACATTGTGGACTGCTATACGCGGTATAGTGCTAGCGCAATCGCGGCAAACACACTTTTGCGAAGCATATTTGGTGGTGTGTTTCCCCTTATCGCCCATCAAATGTACCAGAGGTTGGGCATTCAATGGGGCAACTCACTATTGGGTTTCCTCGGCTTGGCTTTGGTCCCTGTGTCGTTTATATTCTATATCTATGGGCCGCAAGCCAGGAAAATCAACCCATATGAAAACCTGATCAGTTGAGGGCTCTGATATTCGGGTAGCTCGCCTAATTAACCGTCCCTGTACTCAGGAATAGGTCTGCATTGAATCCAAGCATTCAAAACTAATAAGTTTGTAGAATTAATAGTCGCTAAAGTGACGCAAAGCCATCAGCAACGCGACTTCAACTGGCAACAGCCCTGTAGACTCTATAATCAAGTATCCATAAAAATGGGGTGCGAGAGAGCCCTCTCAGGCTCGACGATTAAGTGTTTAAAAGAGAATTCTGTCCATTAACAATTTAATCATCTCCAGGCTCCTGTCTATAAACCTATATTGCTATCATCAAAAGAAAAACTATACCTTCACACCCTATAAAGTCCGACAACCACTAGTGAGCCTAGCTTTGATATTCCTCGTTGCACCAGAAAAGCTCGCTTATGTCAAGTAATCTGTCAGTCTCCTCAATTGTCTGGCTTGAATGACTAGGCCCAACGGCACCAGCCCAGTCATCATGAATGAAATTTACCCAGTGATTCCAATTTGTGTGAATGGACGACGCAAAATTCTTATTTTAAAACCATCCAAGCAATCAAAGCCACCCCCTCCTTCACAACTGCCCACATGGACCAAGAAGAAACCAGTGAGTTTGGCAAAGTTTATTCGGGAACACGATTATAACGAGCAGTACCCGGTAGCAGTGTGTGGCTTGGTTAACAACAACAATATGTGCTATCTCAATTCAGTGTTGCAGGCATTGCTCCACTCGCGGCAGTTTATGGCTCTTTTGAACGGAATCAGACGCACCACAAGCGTCCAGATTGGTGGGGACCTGCTGGTGCTCGACGCTCTCGTGCAATTTGCCGCTCAGTACGAGCTTCAGGCAGGGTTTGGGTCCCGGTGCTCGTCGGCTGAACGGTTCTACAATATTATAACTGAGCATCCCAATTTCAAGCACCTGCAGAGAGGTCGTCAAGAAGATGCTCAGGAGTTCTTGGGCTATCTATTAGAGACTCTAGAGCAGACTTTCGACAAAGCACTCGAAGGCGAGCAAGAACAGCCAGTGCAACCGCAGGCATCAAGCACTGATCAGGCGCCCCCCTCACCATCCTCAACTTCTGATGGGTGGACCCAAGTGGGTAAACGCAGCAAACCCATTGTTGAGCGTAAAGCAGGAATTGAAGCCGGTGCATCGAACCCCATTGCAAAGCTCTTTGGCGGCCAAACCCGTAACGTGTTTTCACAGCGCGACCAGAACCCAAGCATCACAATTGACCCGTGCCAGGAAGTATTGCTGGATATCAGCCCGGTTGATGTGACCAGTGTCCAGGATGCAATCAATCATATGACAGCCCCTGAGGAAATCTTGCTTGAGAAGAACGGGCGCCAAACAGTAGCCTCTAAGCGTATCGAGTTTGTACGAGTGCCACCGGTGTTGATAATGTTTTTCAAGCGATTCACATTCTTTTTACGTGACGGGGAGTACAATTTTGGCAAAATCACAAAACCTATTAGCATTGGTCCCGTTACAATTCTTGCCGCGGGAACGCCGGTCCATTATAGACCCACCGCTATCGTGTATCACCATGGCTCCTCAGCAACAGCAGGCCATTATACCACCGAGATATTCAAGGACGATAAATGGTTTGCAATTGACGACGATTATGTCTCGGCGAACGCTGAAAAGAGTATTGGGCGTACCGCGTACATGGCGTTTTATGAACGTATCTAAATCCCGCTGGCGGGATGAAAACATTAAAGGTGTGCCGTGAAGCGGAAAAAAGGGCCAAGTGTTTATGGGTACGCTTCTGAGCTCTCCGCGTGGGGAAGTGCCACATCCACTACCAACGCGAATTCACTGCTGAAGCCACTATCGTAAATACTCTGGACCAGAAGTCTAATAATCTAATAACTTATCAAAAATTTACAATAGAAGCATCGGCAACAGCATGTACCAAGGGCCAACAGTGCTGGCATCATTGGAAGCGACGAGGCCTGTGCTTGATACCTCGGCGGGGCCAGTGGCACTGCAAACAGTCACGTACTCAGTGGTAAAAGTATGCGTGCGAGTACAAGGACAATCACTTACCACAAGAGTGGTAGGGCCCGTAGCAGTGTATGTGACGCCATTCTCAACTAGAGTAGTTGCACTCTCAAGGTAGGTTGTATAGGACGAGACAACCTCAAGTGAAGTGCTGGTGTTTTGGGCAAAAACAGTAGTAGCGAGCGTAGCAATGGTAAAGAGTGACATGTGGGGCGATAGTCGCGATCGAGGGCACATGCATTGGTTTATACTCTGCGTGGCTGGTCAAGGCTGGTCCCCGAAGTGGCTGGTCGAGGCGGGTCAAGGAGGCTGGTTTGCATGCTTGGCATTCATTCGAGGTCTTCTGATGCAGCATTTTAGTAATTTGAGATATATACGGCCGGGTCATGGGGCCAACTTGGACGTGGGGTCAACTTGGACGTTCTGATCGCCTGCTACATTGCTGCCTTGGCCTGCCGTTAAGAGCTGTAAGTTTATACCGAAAAGAGGCTTACTCTTGAGCAACGATTATAGTCTTGTTGTGTTTATATAAATATACGTTCCATCACCTAGAATCGATCTGATCTCAAACTTTAGCAAAATATGCGCACATAAGAACCTAGGTACCATCGAGTAGAATAGTTGTAGACCTACAAGACACGATTGCATAGCTCATGGGTTTTAATTATTAAAGGTGCTCGGCCCTTTGCTCAACCCTCTGTGAATTCACCAACCATATAGTCTTCTAGATTCAACCCAAGGCTATCAGCAATATCTTTAGCAAATTGGAAAGAGATATTTGCGCACCATCGCGTCCGGGAATTCAGTGGGTCATCAAACGCCATCTGTGCTGAAGACCTAGTGATAAAATTCTGTGATGTGAGGTCCGCAAGATAGCCGTAGGTCCTGGTCGTGGCAATAAAAGTGTCGGCGTCGGGAAGGAGTGCATGATAAATGGCCATAAACCGCTCGAGCTCGAAGATTTTGCCAGGCTTTGCGCGTTCAGGAACGACGGCTTCCTTGCGAGGGGCTGTGCGGCGTCGTTTAGCCCGAATTTCCTTTGAGCGCGAGAAGAATCGATAATCATAGCGCTCTGAATTGTGACTTGCGAGAAATGCTGCACACAACAGGTACCGGGCCGCTTCTGGGAAATCAAAAGTATGTGCTGTTGGTAAAGAGTCAATAACGTGGGCTTCCGATTGAAAAATGTGGGCCCTGCGTTTGTACTGAAGCGCAAAATTCGGGTTACAGTCTCCTTGTACGAATTGGACCCACAACCTAGCAATTAGTTTCCGCAATCTCTCAATGTTTGTGTCGGTATATGGACTGAGGGCATGCACAGTTAGTCTCACAAATTCGTGATAATAAACTGTAAGTTTGGCGGACTCCGTGACGGACCCACCAGAATCTTCGGACCCACCACCTCCAAAAACTGCCGGCACCAGCTCTGGGAGTGGATCTCTCTGCAATATTGATACAGCCTCGTCAGTTGTGTATCTGGGAAAAAATACATGCGGAATTGGTGAGCTGATGAAAAATTTTGGCTCCTCAGATTGATAAACAAATACAACGCACAAGTTCAAGTAGGGAGCCAGCTGAGGATGCCGGGAGAACGGAATGTGTAGGGCTTGTGAGCCTTCAAGAGTATCAATTTTATCCAAGACAAGCACTAGCCGCTTCTGGCTGTGTTCTGGCTTGGAAGCTATCATGTGTGATAACAGGTGGAAGAATTGCAGCGAGTTTTCGCAGGAAGCTTCAATGTCCACTCCGAGATGTGCAGCAAACAACTCCAGGGCTTTCTGAAGCACTAGACGAGGGGTGACAGATTGTTGAACATTGACCCAAGCAACTACTTGGTGGGGCAGGTTGGTAGCGAACTTTTGGAGAGTATAAGTTTTCCCCGAATTAGTTGGTCCATGACATGCAAACGCCGGGGGGAATGCTATAGGATCAAAATATGTTTCCAGGAGCTCCTCCTGTGAGCGTCTCTCCATGATGAGTAAAATACGCTACTGTAGAGAAGGTGAAAAGTGTGGCAAGTCTGTAGGGTATGACTATAAACTTTAGGCACTGGCAGAGGCGTTTGTAGAGGCTTCTTGTAGGATTACTGAAGATTGTGACTGGATGACTATAGACTCAAAGGCCTTGGGAGTGGAGTTGAGAAATATCCCAGCATGGAAGATAAAGCCCTGAATTTCATACCATGGTAGTATCACCCGAGGAAAAAGCCAGGAGAAAAGCAGAAGCGTTGAAGAAATTGCAGGCCACCAGAGAACGCCTGAAGGGCAACAAGGCTGCACCAGCACCAGCAGCACCGGCTCCAGCGCCCACTACCGGCCCCAATCCTAGCAGAGTAGAGAAACCGTCTGCCTCGAATCGGGACGCTCGGAACAACCCATCGAATCTGCTAAGCCGGCCGTATATCGAATATGATATGAGCACCCTTAAAGACACAAAAGCTGGATTTTTGATCGAGGAGAATGGCACAGAGCGTTGGCTCGAGCGGTTGCCGCAACAGATTCCGCCCCTACCGCTAGATCACCCCGATGCGCCGGCCTGCTTTGAATGCGGAGCCAAAGAGATTGATTTTCGCATGTATAACGTATTCAAAACACGCGTTTGTGTTGACTGTCGCAAGAAGCTACCCGAAAAGTACTCCCTCTTGACCAAAACCGAGTGCAAGGCCGACTATCTGCTAACTGAGCCGGAGCTCAAGGATGAAGAGCTTCTTCCGCATTTGGAGCGGCCCAATCCCCACCAGGACAATTATTCTAACATGATGCTGTACATGCGCTACCAAGCGGAAGAGGTTGCCTTTAAAAAGTGGGGCGGGGAGGAGGGTCTCGACGCCGAGTACGAGCGAAGAGAGACCAATAAGGTGGAACGGAAAAAGAAAAAGTTTGAGAGCAAGTTGAGGGAGATGCGGAATAAGACTCGTGCACAAGCAATCACAAAAGCTGGCTTTGACCGCCATGAGCACAAATGGGGAGAAATACAAGCAGGCCAAGATAGTGGCGATGGGCAAGAAGCTTTCAAACAATGTCTAGAATGTGGCATGGTGATCAATGTGGTTAGCATATGAGTGAGGAAGGCCCGAGGGGATGCGGAGGAGACTTAGACGGCGACTCATGAATGCTCAAGCAGAGATTAGACAGGCAAGCTCTGAACCCTAGGGGGGCCGAGAATTATGAGGGTTCAATCACTCTCCACACATTTACACTCTTCCCTAAAAGACACTAGAGCGATGCCTCTTTTTAGTGCCTCTTTTTTGTGCCTCTTTCTTGTGCGTCCTCTCTAGTGCTCTCTTGTGCCACTCGAATCTAACTTTAATGTATTATTGAACTACACTGTAACAAAGACCCCAAACCTGTCAACATTTAGCCTGGGAAGAGAAAGAAAAAAAAACAGATGCTCAATGGATCGATAAATAGTAGCCTGAGGGCTTATACAGACTCCCATAGCACGCGAATCCCAAATTAAGAGGCTAGAAACTGCCCCTACTTTGCTGGCCCTTCCACAGCACCCGGTACCAGCATGGCAACATTACGGCCATGTAAGAGAACCTTTTTGTGCTTGGTCTGCTTGCCTGCGGCGTATTCTGTGACATTTTCCAAAACAACATTCACATAATCGTCAAACCCCAATAATTTACCCGAAAATTCCTTCTCGTCGCTCATAACAATCCAGATTTGAGAGCCAATGCACTCGTCAACGAGCTCTAGTGGTAGGGACATGATGACAGAGACAGGGCGTCCCCGGAAGGCGAGGTAGTGGAGCAAAAGCTGCCAAGAGAGCGAGTTCCGAGGCAAAGAAGTTTTCTCGTAGCCAGGCCGTTTGGAGCTGAAGGGTATGAGGTGGTGTGTTTTGGTTTTCGTCAGAGACAGCAAATCCGGAAACCAGATCAGCTCTAGAATAGTTTGTAACTATCTTCTAAACTCATAACTAAATAGATTACGTTGTAATAAAGGATAGCGATAACAGAGGACGAGATTTACGCTGGAATGATCCCGGAAGGGCTCTGAAATTGTCCTGAGGAAACTCTAATTCCCAAGGAAGCTCTAGGGCCTTTGGGACCTTTACGCCTCGGTCCTTTGAAACCCGATCCTAGACTTGACGCCAGGATTCCTTTACATAGCAACAAGAGAACCGAACTTCTCGTCGTAGCCAGGGACGTTCCATTTGCCCTTCTTGACCATCTCGGTGACCTTCTCGTCGATCTCAGGCACAGCCTTGGTCATGTCCTCGATAACAAGGTCCTCGAATGCACGTGCGCCCTGGATATTCTTGAGGGTGGTCTCGAGGGAGCCGACCTCCTGGGTGACCTTGGCCTGGGTGGCCTCGGCGTTCTCGAGAGCCTTGGCCTCGAAAGCCTCGATGGTCTTGATTTGCTTGGAGGTATCGTACTCGACGGGCTTGAAACCCTTGAAGGCCTTCTCAATCTCATCAACAATGCCCTGGTTCTTGAGCACGCTGCGGTACTTGGCAAAGTCCACAGTGGTCTCCTGGTCCTGGAGCTGAGACAGCTTGATCTTGGCGTCCTCGTTACGCTTGCGGAAGGCAAGCAAACTCTGAGCGGTCTGGCCAGTCAAACCAAGTGTAGAGACAACCTTGTTCCAGTCGAGCTTTGCAACCTGCTTGGTAGCCATGATGATGAATAATTGTTCCAGCCAGTTAGAGAAGAGGTGCCTGTGGCGGAAAACTGCAGATATGTGTGGCGTCGAGGGGAGGGGTGCTAGGGGGTCTCATTCACCAGTAGCTGAACTCCCTCTGGCTTGCCGTGAATTGCTCCAAAACACCTAAACAGTTAAGCGTTTAGTATTCAAAAAAGGCTCAGTATTACAACATGTCGCTCACAAAACTCAATCTCAACCTTGACTTGCGCTACGAAGCCACTTTTAAGCGCTCACTGGAACCAGCGCAGGGCTCTGTTCTCAAGATCTCCTGGATCATTCTCCGTGATCAAGTCCTCTACAACCTCTTTTGGGGGTTTGGATGGGCAGTTGCCAGAGACTGGTTCGTCCTGGCCCGCATCGCTGGTATCCATGCCGCTGAACAGACCGTTCAGTACCTAAAGGCATACTCGGCATTAGCTAGTCCGTACTTGAGCCTGTGACAGGACGCTTCCTCTCTAGCTTCTCGAGTCACTCTTTATTTATTAAATAACTATGAAAAAAATCCTTGAGAGCTGCCCTGGGGCTGAGACTGGCCATGGCCCTGACCCTGGCCTCTACCCCGGCGACCTCTTCCTCGACCGCGACCTCCGCGACCTCTTCCCCGTCCGCGGTGGTTAAGGTTACCCGCCTGGCCAAAAGTCTCCATATTGAGACCACGTTCTTGGGCTCTACCCTCGGGCCCCTCATTTCCAGAGCTCAGTTCATCAAAGAACGACTTTTTGCTGTTGTACTTGTACTCAAACTCAGTCTGCTCTTCAGCTTCGCGCTCTTGGAACTTTCTGGTGCTATCTTCAAAGTTGAACTCCTCGAGAGTCTGCCTTTGTTTCGATTGGGGAGGAGCTTGGGATTGCGATTGGGCAGTACGTGGGGCCTGAGATACGGGTTTGGGGGCTGCTTGAGTTTGCTGAGATTGAGCAGAGTTCGAGGGTACCGGAGGCTGAGTTGGTTTGGCTTGGGCACCAGTAGAAGGCTGGGGATGCTGGGAAGGCTGAGGATGCTGGGGAGGCTGCTGCTGCTGAGCCATTGCAGCCTGGGGAGGAACTCGAGGGGGCTGATCAGGTTTCCCAGAATGAGCCTGATCCTGAGCTTGCCCAAGATGTCCATTGGGAGGTGGCGCTTGCCCACCAGGACCACCAGGGCCGAGCGGCTGGCCTGCATAACCATGCTGGTAATACGGATTGTACATTTGCGGCATCTCCTGCATCACTTTTAGATCCTTTACATCGCTTCCTTTGAAGACGATCGAGGGGAACATCTGGGCGGCGGGAGGGATCTCATTACTGCCTCCTCTGCGGCCCTCAGTACCGAAGCTGAACACATTTGCTAACGAAACAGTTGCCTCTTGAGAGTTGATGTTGGTCAATACTCCAACATAGCGCACATCACTATTGCTCGTGAGTGAGATTGTCTTGCCAATGAATTCAGACATGTTGGCCTACAGTGCAGTGAAAAGGGGTACTATAGAGGGCCAATAGCTAAGGAGGTGTTAAAGGGGTAGTACACCAGAAACACGAGGTTGAGGAGGGCGAGTGCGTTAAGGATCGAGTCGAAAAGATATGTGCTCTCAAGCATAGTTTAACAATGCCTTGGCTTTTCATCTATCGTCGTTGCCGCTACCCCAACAACCCTAAACCTGCTGGTTTGACTTTTCACATTTCATCCCCGCTTACATCATTTTTTATTTTCACCATGATCCGCACTGTAAAGGCTAAAAATGCCCGTTCAAAGCGTGCTTTGCAGAAAAAAGAACCCAAGCTCAAAGAGAACCCCAAACAAGCATTGTTTGTGCCCGGGAGCAACGCAAACAAGGCGATGCACGATCTTTTTGTAGACCTTGCCGCATTTAAAAAGCCACATGTGAAGCGTTTTACTCGTAAAAACGAAATCAGACCATTCGAGGATGCTTCCTCAATTGAATTTTTCAGCGAGAAGAATGATACCTCGCTGTTGGTGGTGGGCACCCATAATAAGAAGAGGCCCATGAACATGACTTGGATGCGTACGTTCAATTACCAATTATACGACATGATTGAGCTGCAAGTCAAGTCTTTTAAGCTAATGCAAGAATTCCGCAAGCCAGGTGTCCAAATTGGTATGAAGCCCCTGTTTGCATTTAATGGTGCCGTCTTTGAGAGTCATCCTACTTTTGTGCACATCAAGTCGCTTTTCCTCGACTTTTTCCGAGGGGAAGAAACCGACTTGCTTGATCCCGCTGGTCTCCAGTACGTGATCTCCATCACAGCCGACGATATCAAGGAGAACGATAGTGGTATCGAGCAGCTCCCCGAGGTCCATTTCCGCGTTTATCTACTCAAGACTCTCAAATCCAACACCCCCAAAGTCCCTCGAGTTGAGCTTGAGGAGATGGGACCTCGCATTGATTTCAAGGTCGGGCGCGTACAGTCGCCTAACCCCGATATGGAGAAACAAGCCATGAAGGAGGCTAGAATCGACGGCAAGGCCAAGAAAAACATCGAGACCGATTTCATGGGTGACAAGGTCGGCCGTATCCATATGGAGAAGCAGGATCTTGGCAAGTTGCAGACTCGTAAGATGAAGGGTCTCAAGCGTAAGTACGACCAAGACATGGAAAGCGGAGACGAGGAAGAGGTCGAAGAGGGTGGCTCGGAATCTGATGGGTTTGATGGGTTTGAATAATTTATCTTGATTGCCAGTTGAGGGCCAAGACCAGGGGGGCCGAACTGAGTGTGGCAGGACTTGGTGGAATCCAGGGCACAATGTGTTACTTGAAGCTCTAGAAAGTTGTAGGAGCTTTTTATTGGCAAGATCGTTGAATACAGGCGAGATGCTGCTCTCAGATCTTAGGCCCACCCAAACATTGCACACGAGCTACACACGCCCTCTATCTCAACCCTTAGGTACATAGATGTTCAACTTATTTAATTGATTTTCCTCTACCCAGCTTTTATTGGCTATCATTTGTTTTCATGCACCAGAAACGTCAGTGCCGCTCAGACAGCTTGATAGGTAGTGTCACCGATGTCGGGGGCATTCTACTGAAAAATGCATTCGGGTTACCTAAAATATTCCTGAAAACCAGCTACTACCCGCTTACAATTGCAATATTCTTGAGCTGAATAGCCTCCACCAGGCGCCCCCGCATTTCAGCCACATTAAGCGCCACCTTTCATATCCACTCACCCCCATGGTATATAGTGAGAAAGTCAAAGCTAGAGGGGGTCTGCGGCCTCTTAGATTACTGCGTGTGCTCTCAATCATTTATGCATTTGGAGGATTCAGCGTTTTGTGCGCTATCCTCTCGAAATTTGTCGTCCAGCCGCTGTTTGAGCAGCTTAGCTACGACCGCAGCATGTACGCCCGTGAGGCGCGCGACCGGCTCCTAGGGCTCAACTTTTTACTACAGAGGGCAGTTAGCGAAGAGCCCAAGCCCAAGAGTCAGCGCAAGTACGTCAGCGCTCAAACACAGACCGACACAGTAGCCAAAAGCCGAATTGCCGACCCGGAACGGAGCGACTGGACCCAGTTCCGGCGTATCTTTCACAACCCAGATGCTATTTACACTGCCGAGATGGAGAAAAAGCTGGTGAGCAGCCTCGATAACACCCAGCAGTACCTCCGGGCCCTCATGTACGGCCAAATCAGAAACTATGGGACTGTGGATTTGGCCAAGGCACGCGACGACACAAAAAAGGATGCAGCCGCTAATCTAAGACTGGAGATTCGAAGCTTCAAGGGAGCTGTGCTTTCGCTTTAGGTGCATTATCGCTCTGTTGGTCAACGAGACCTTGCGCTCTGCGTAATGCTGCCCTGTATAGCTCCGTAAATATTGAAAAACGGATCAGCGTCGCTACTGCAAGAGACTCGGATCAGCGAGATACTCGGATAGTACTCGGATAGTCTTGAAAGACTCATCTCTATGGATACCGTCTGACACTAACCAGAGCTTTAAAGGGAGCATAACAAGCAACTAGAGGTTTTGTGGATCTATAGACTAGCTTATGTACTTTCTAATACTATGGCCAAGCAAGTGAGGTTTCAAGACCAATTTGTCAAGTGGTACCTGCCTGAATTTTCTTGAAACCGCTCCGGTGAGCATTGTCACCATTTCAAAATAAATAAATAAGATAGCAAACGTACTAAAATTAAAGTGCTAATTTTTGGCTCCTACACTTTGCCGAAAACAAATATAGGGAGGGCCGTTTAAGGATCATACCTCTTTTCAAAGCGACGAGCCATGGTCAAAGGCCTCATTCACAAAGAACTAGTAAAAGTGACCCGTCCTGAGGATTCTCTGATTCACTCATCCTCCAACTCTTTGTCTTCTTTACTCCTGAACTTGGATTTGAGAATTCTTCTCACTGCTTCAGGGCTGACCCCGAACTCTTTGCCGAGCTGGTTTAGAGTCAGGCTTGGATACGCCTTTTTAGTAGCCCGCAATTGTGAGATTTCTACCCTCGAAAGCTTTTTCTGTGGGGTCCATCCGCCATTTTTGAACTTTTCTCGTAACGCAAACATTTGTTTTTTCCATTGAGGTAGATCCAGTTTTTGCCAGTTTTTCGGTGCGTTGATTTTAGCACCAGCACTGCTATTTAATTGAGGGATGCTTTGAGCTTTGGGTGGACCCAGTGCCCACTGACCCTTTGGATAATATGGAACCGTCCGCTTCATCATTACAAACAGCTACAGAGGCCGGGGCGATCTCCCAAACTGACCAAATTGATAACTAGACAACCATGGGTAGCGGGTTCAAGACAATAAATAAACGAAAACGCGAGATCGTCGAGTCCGAGAGTGATGGAGAGCCAATAGAGGAAGACGAGGAGCTCCAAGACGACCTAGATGACGAGGAAGAAGAGGAGGATGAGGAAGAGGACCAAGAGGAGGAGGAAGAGGAAGAGGAAGAAGAGGACGAGGAAGAAGAAGAGGACCAAGAAGACGACGAAAATGACGAGCAAGATGAACTTCCTGCTGAAGATCAAGACGACGAACTTGAAGCCTCTGATTCACAAGATTCCGAGATCGAATCATTCTTTGAGGAAACGCGACCAGTCTATAATCGCAGAGGTCCTGCCCCGCCTCCGACCGAACTAATTGAGCCTAAACGTCGGCGTAAGGTGCTCAGCGTCGAGGAGGAAAAGGAGAAACGTGCAGAGAACGCGAGACGACGCAAGAACCTCAGCAAGAAGCGCGACCTAGAAGAAAGGCAGCGAGTCATTGATAAGTTGCTCACGCGCAAGCCTAAACGCACTCGCGGTGGTGGAGAAGCAGGGCCTCCATCTCCACCCAAGAAACGGCTGCACTTTGCTCACCCGGCTTTATACCAGTATACTAGCTCAAAGGATCAGGAGACTCTGAGCTTTTTTGATGTTTAACAAAAAGAGACTGAGTTCCTTGGCAAGATCGAGCTTGTTTTCACGTCGCCAAAGCTTTTTCCGCGTACGCCTCCTCGATAGTGCTCTAAAAACCACAACCTGGATACCAACCCCCCATTATAGTATCGGTAGTTTTATTTATCCCTAATTCGCTGCTACCCTGAATTTACCGGGGTGATTGGCCCAAGACATGCCAATTTATCAACTGGTCCCTACAGATTGAGACACGTTTGGCTCCTAAGGGGTTGAGATGTTTGCCGGATTTTACATATAGTTAGCTAAAGTACATTGTTTTTGGTAGAATTACCTATTTGATTAGCGCTCAGAGGACTCTACGGACTTGTGTATCAGGACTCATACTAGAAACGAAGTATTGCGAGAGTATTGATGCACACCCAGAGGCGATGTTTTCATGGCTGCTGGCTAATAACAATGCATCATGCAGGCACCTTTGAGGTTACCATATCTTCTTTCCCGTGTTTTCCCTGCTCACTTCAACCCCGCTTTGACACTGGATAGGGTTAGTCACAATCACCTATATGCTGATGTAACCACCATACCATTATCATGGATAGAAGAGCGTACCTGGTGGCGATTCCATTGCTTTGCGTGGGGTTTCTGGTCCTCTCTGCATTTCATTGGACTCACCCAAAGGCTCTTGACCCACAAGATATTTGCCTGCAGCCTAAGAAACTCGTTCCGGCCAACAATTTTAATTCCTCCAAGGCATTCACGGACCCCATATACAAGGACAAATCGGCCCAATTACTTGGTGGAGCAATCAAAATCCCTACTCAGAGTTTTGACGATATGGGCGACCCACTCACTGACCCCCGCTATGCGCCATTCAAGGACCTTCACCGCTATCTTTTGGAGACTTTCCCCCTGGCGGCAAAGCATGGTAATGTGGAGAAAATCAATGAGTACGGGCTTTTATATACCTTCAAGGGAGTCGCAGCCTCGCACGTGCTCAAGCCAGCACTTTTCATGGCCCACTTGGATGTTGTTCCGGTGAACAACGATACCCTCGATCAATGGACTCACGGACCCTTTTCCGGATACTATGATGGTGAATGGATCTACGGTCGTGGTACGGGGGATACAAAGAATACTGTGGTGGGTATCTTGGAGGCGCTTGAGTCGCTGCTGGCCCAATCTTGGTCGCCAGCCCGTACTATTGTGGTTGCGTTTGGGTACGATGAGGAGATCGGCGGCGCTAAAGGTGCAGGACACCTCTCTGAGAAACTGCTCAGCCGTTATGGACCCGATTCGTTCCACCTCATCTTGGACGAGGGGTTTGGTAACGTTGAGCAAGAAGGTGTCCGCCTTGCATGCCCTTTGGTGACCGAGCGCGGCTACCTTGATCTAAACTTTGAAATTGAGACACCTGGTGGCCACAGTTCAGTTGCTCCTGATCACACAAGTATCGGCATGATGAGTGAACTAATCGTGCAGCTTGAGGATAACCCGTTCAGCCCCGGTATCAAAGACTGGACCACACACCCTGCCGCTGGAATGGCCCAATGCGTTGCAAAATACTCCAAGAAGAATGGTCTCAGGGGCTTTCTGGACTTATCAAACCGAAACAACCTTCAGGACCTTGTTGATTGGTACACCGACCAAGGAGGCGCGTTCCAGTTTATGGTACGTACTTCACAGGCCGTAGATATTATCAAGGGGGGTGTCAAAATCAATGCTTTACCGGAAAATGTCAAGGCCAGGGCCAACTACCGTGTCTCCATTGATTCCACTGTAGCCCAAGTCTACAAGCATGTAGAACAACTGGCCGCAGATATTATCAATGAATTCGATCTTGGGCTTGTATCAAATAATACAGTACTCTCTAGTGGAGCTGCTGGCAACTTGAGTATTTCCATTGACCGGGGAATGGAGGCGGCGCCTATTAGTCCTACCAGCGGGAAGCAATGGGATGTCCTTGGCGGAGTGATGCGACACGTTTTCGAGGATCTAAAACCCACTGACCAGTCTTTGATCATTGCGCCCTCCATGATGACTGGCAATACCGATACGCGTCACTATTGGTCCTTGTCAAAACACATTTATCGGTACACGCCTGTCAATTGGGATGATATGCTCAACTATCATACTGTGAACGAGAGACTCAAGTTTGATTCTCATATCGCTACTGTAGCATTCTTTTACGAGCTGGCCCAGCACTTGGGCGAAGGAAAGTGAACTGCGGGGTAGTGAGCGACCTCGCACCCGATTCTTGGGACACCAACATGAGGCCATAATACCTACTTTATATAAAATATATAAATGATCGGGCGATGCATCACAGGGAGCATCGATTATCATAACTAATATACATATATGTGTGTATATCATATTAACTAGGTCACTAGTGTATGGGCAAAAGAGTCTCTTGCATGACAATATCCTAAATTTTGTTATCGAGTAGACCTAAACTATCAATGAGTTCCGTTAGTGGGTTGGGACTTCCATTTTCGCCGACAAAATTGCCCGATTGAATGAGATTCTGTTGCAAATAATGGCCACCAGCTTGCGGGTAGGCCTCGAGCTACTGTAAGCCCAATACTACAAGACAGACTAGAATGATACCCCACTAACAGGGTGATCTACCCGTGGTGGTGGGTGTCCAAAGTCTTGTGTGCAGGTTACAGATCTGCGTATGATTTAGGAAGTTGAGAGGGCTGGTTTCGCGTTTATAGCTTATTTATCCAAAATTTGTGACTATAGAATATATGGCTTGTGTTGAAGTCGCAAGTACTACTGATCGCGTGCATAATATGCAGGTACCTGCATACTCATCAACAGATCAAAACCCTTTCGTTATCAACTCTCCAGTTACAAAGCTACTGAAAATTCAGTACTATGCAATAAACCACCCTATATAGTATAACCTTAGTATCGCTGCGCCCGGTTGACATTGTGTAGTGGCGTCTGGGTTTATGGCTTTAGATTCCCAGTAGTTTGTAGAGACAGTCTCAACAATCCATTGCCATAAATCTCACAGTAGATCTTGAGAGGGTTTTCAAGAGAACAGACTCTCCTACTCTCCTAAAACACCCAATGATACTATCTTGTCAATAGTAAGCTTAGCCATAAAATATTACCTCAATTTATTGGGTCTACTTTGATATCTGAAAACCCTTCCAGAACCCAAAACAATTCTCTTCCAAAAATGAGAACCCCTTTGGTCACCTCCTTTGTGTTTGAGAGTCGAAAGACTTGGGGCCTGTTTCAAGGGATTACCTCATGGAGCGTCCACACAGGGGTCGTAGCGATACTCTTCGTATTGCTCCCATAAGACGAGCAAAGACTCTTTCTGCAGAGGAGTGGGGTCTTCACTCTGTACCTGGTGTACTGAGTGATTTCCAGCGCCATACCTCGCACAGCCTCCCGCAATCGCCGACTAAGACTGCCAAAACCGTCGAGTGGCTAGGGTGTTTGCCGCTCTTTTTGGCTCTTCCCACTGCTGTAGCTGCCACAAACTTCTTGGTTCTGGAGGTAGGCCTGGGCCAGGCGCTTTTACTTGTTGGTGGTCTCATGTCTACATTCTGGGGTCTCTGTGGTGCGCTTCTACGGAGAAAGGGAACCTTTGCCTCATCTGCGAAGCTTATGGCATTGCTATTGGCATTCATTGTTGCTTCAGGGTTTGGTCCATTCACCTGGGTCGCTGCTTGTGCCACTGGAGCCCTTGGTATCAATCTGAGCGACCACAGAACCCTCATGGGTCACGGCCTTTGTGGGTTTATTCTTGTGCTCTACACCCTGGTATTCGACCGTCCAGAGGTACTTTGGGCGATTCCTTGCCTTGCCTACCTGTTTTGGTGGAATAGTGAGCCGCCCGTGTACTATGAATCTTTTAGTGTTCTTGGCGGTGGTCTCGGTATGCTTGCGCTCAATTTCCTGTTGTTTGCATCACAGCCACCTAGAGCCTTTTTCTTGGCAACTATCACCTGCTGCGCGGTGTTTGTTTTCCAGTTTGCCCGCCACGACGTGGTATATACCCGCTACAATGCCTTTTTGGCCGGCACGCTTGCATGTGGTGTGGCTGCGTTGTTGGGGAGATATGAGCTAGGTGCGCTTGTGGTGGTTTCGCTAAGTATGCTTGTTCCTGAATCACGAAAACAAATTAGCCACGACAGCGTTTACACAAATAATGCGGTTGCTAGTGGCACGACCACATGGACCTTGTCGCTATTGGACAGTATTCTTGTTCATGCTGATACTCGTAGCATCTTCTACTTTTTCCTGCTAAACTTTTGCTTCATGTTGGTGCAGCTGCTTTACTCTATCCTCACCCATTCACTGGGGCTATTGAGTGATAGCATCCATATGTTTTTCGACTGTATTGCGCTGCTTGTTGGTCTCATTGCGTCAATCTTGAGTAAATTTCCGCCTTCGGCACGATTCCCGTACGGACTGGCGATGGTGGAGACCGTCTCCGGTTTTGCCAACGGTTGTCTGTTGTTGGCTATCTCTGTTGGCGTTGTTTCGGAAGCAATTGAACGGATCTCACACCCGGTAGAGCTTGAGAAAATGAACGAGCTCATTATTGTCAGCGTTGCTGGGCTATTAGTGAATATCGTGGGTCTCTTCTCGTTTAGTGGTGAGCATGGTGGTCATTCACACGGTCATTCACACGGGCACTCGCATGGTCACTCGCATGGTCACTCTCACGGTAGTAGTGGTGACGATTGCGCTTCCAGCCACAGCGAGAACCTGTATGGAATCTACCTGCATATATTCGCCGATGCTCTTGGGTCAGTTGGCGTAGTGATCTCCTCGCTACTCACCTATTTCTTCAAATGGCACGGCTTTGATGCCATTGCTTCCATTATGATCGCAGTGGCAATTTTTGTCTCTGCGATTCCGTTGGTAATGAGCAGTGCCAAGACCCTTCTTTTGAGTTTAAGCAGCACCCAGGAGTACGATCTTCGCGACGCATTAAACGATATTTCCATTACCTCGGGCGTCGCTTCGTACAGTGTTCCCAAGTTTTGGGCAGATGGTGCCCGCGTTAGAGGTACCTTACATGTTCAATATGCCGATGGCGCCAACTCAACGGTTGTGCGCGACAAGGTTGCCGCGCGGTTACAGAGCAGTGGTGTGGATAGCATCACCATCCAAATGGAGCCTGAGGGGAGTAAATGCTGGTGCCAGCGCGACAAGGCCGAATAAAGATCAGGGCCGATTCTCTCTACATTTATCGGAACTAGCTACGTGATGTTTGAGACTAAGATTGGATCAGCTCTTGGCGCCCTTTCTCTCTGAGTCAATTGCCTGACATTCCTGTCTGCCACCCCCAGTGACACCAGACCCTCCAGTCATAACATCAGACCCTCCAGTTACATAAAAACTACCATGTAGAGCTTTCGTAGACCTGAAACCTATTTATTCTATAAAAGTAAAGGTACCGCGCCCCGGTTTGTGCTTTTGAAGCGAAGGTTCTTGGGAGTTTAACTTTAAACAGGGGCTTATTCAGCCAAAGGTACATTCCAAACAAATCCCAAGCTTTTGCGATCTGACGCTTCCCCACTGCTGTGTTTGACCCTCTACACTCACCTTTGTGCTTGCCCTTCCACTCGTTTACTGGAGCACCTACATTCGTTTTTAATAGATGGGGCTTTTGTCTTCATTGCTATCGTGCCTCGGGTGCAGCGACAGTGCATCAAATCGAGCCCGTGGTGGCCAACAGCAATCTCAAGCTACAGCAGGCACTGCAAAGTCACAGCAACCTAGTCACACTCCTCGCAAGAGTGACCAACGACCCAGGCGTGATCCCTCGCACCAATCGCACAGGAAGCCAAGCCCGCCAGTAAGTCCCAGCCGACAATCCTCGCGTCACAAGCTCGATCTGCCTCTCGAGTACTGCCAAGACCCCGACGATGATCCTGAAGACTCAATAATTATGGGCCGAAAAGCTTCGTACTCGCTAGGGGACACCCAATCGTCGAGCAGAGCCACTTCCCGCGCCAACTCCAGCTCAAACCTCTTGGGGCTCGCGAGCGATGCCGAGTCGTACCATACAATCACTCCCGATGATTTCAATTCCGGTGGACAAGAAGTTCGCCTTCTACACAAGCAACCTCGCAAGCTCAAGGGCCGAAAGACACTTGTTCTAGACCTCGATGAAACACTCGTACATTCCAGTTTCAAGTTTATGCCCGATGCCGATTTTATTATCCCAGTGGAAATTGAAGGCCGTATTCATAATGTTTATGTCGCCAAACGGCCTGGCGTCGACGAGTTCCTCAAGCAAGTGGGGGCTCTATTTGAGGTGGTGGTGTTTACTGCTTCGGTAGCAAAGTATGGCGATCCTCTCCTTGATCACCTCGATATTCACAAAGTTGTGCACCACCGCCTGTTTAGGGAGTCCTGCTATAACCTCAATGGCAACTATATCAAGAACTTGTCGCAGCTCGGTCGCCCTCTTAAAGATACCATTATCATTGACAATTCTCCTGCATCCTACGCGCTGCAACCTCAGAATGCAGTTCCTGTTAGTAGTTGGTTCAGTGATGTTCATGATAATGAGCTTATGGCGATGATGCCCTTCCTATCGGCCCTGGCCAGACCTGCTGTCAATGATGTTTGCGTTGTTCTCGACGTCTATATCGGCGATTAAACATGTGTAAAAGTTAAAGTAATATGTAATAGCATGTAGCATTATTTTATATTGGATTTGCAGGGAGCCAGCGACCGAAATGACTGTAGCGGTGATAAGGTCTCTAGGGGTAAGGGGTAGCGGGGCGTTCCCACGGCTTGCAATGAGATAAAATCATTCAACAATCACTCGGAAAACCATCGTGCCCTCCCTCGAAAGACGCCAGATTATCATCAAGACTATATTAATTGAATGCATAAATATTTATTTGTTTCCTGTGCCCAAAATGTGTTTCTCGCGCTCCTTTTCGTAGCCAACAGAGCCAGGCTTCGAGTTGCGGACACGATTTGCGTGACGGCGCTTGAGGCTCTTTTCTTCCTCCTTTTTGATATTCTTTGCAATTTGGACAGCTTTGGGTACATGGCGGAACTTCTGGATCTTACGAATCTCAGGCATGTGCTTGTAGCGATCACCCAATGCAGAAGCATATTCAAGCTGGGTACGTTGCTTGGAGGAGCGGATGTTGGAGCGATCGTTAGCAACAGAACGCCAGAGCCTTACATTGCCATCGTCACTGCCGCTCACGATATACTTGGAATCCATGGAGTAGCGCACTGAAAACACACGCTGCATACGTTTGGTATGGTAAATATCACGCGAGTGACCCTCTTGCAGCTTCCACAACCTGATAGTACGATCGTAAGAACCAGACACGAGCTCCTGACCAGTGGGGCTGAAATCAACATCCATAACTGCAGCAACGTGGTCCTTGTAGACGTTTAGAGCACGCTTCATGTTTCTCATGTCGTACAAATAAATATTATGATCTTCGGAAGCAGCGGCAAAATTAAACGCCTCCATTGGGTTCCAAGCGATTGCATTGTTGCTGAGAGCGCTTACCATCTTTTGAACAGGGGAAGAAGTACGCAGATCATAAATCACTACTGAGCGGTCATTTCCAGTGGATGCACAGATATTTGTCTCAGTCATATTGAAGCGAACATTGTTGATATTGTCGCAGCCCCAGGACATTGAGGAAATCGCTTTGTTTCTATTCGTATCCCATAATTGGAGGGTCTCGCCAGCTGTGATGAATTGCCCTTCGTCACGATGGTGGTCAATGCCATTGAGGCCACCATTAGCGAGATAAGTCTGGAGCTCGGTTTTAGACGAGCCATCCCAACGCTTGACAGTTCCATCTTGTGAGCAGGACAAAAGCTGACTGCTGGGGGTGAAACAAAGTCCGGAAACAATACTGGTGTGGCCCTTTGCTGCCCAAGTCTCATCTTGAGCCCCAAGATCCCAAAACTTCACGATTCCGTCACCCGAGCCGGATGCCATCATGGAAAGGGAATGTGCGTTTTTGGCCAGAGAATAGACTCCATCAATGTGACCCTGACCCATCTGAGCGAGAAAAGGAGCAGCAAACATGCGGTCCATTTTGGCATTGTTGAGGGCACGGGTGTACTCCCTTGCTCGTTCAAAGGGGTGAAGTTCGGGATCCAAGTTACGGGGTTGACGCATTGTTTCTTGGTTTGATACCGGTACATAGTCATCTGCAGACCGGCTAATAGTTTTAAACTTCATTTCAGGACTGTGAGAGGAAAGAGGAAAAAAATGATGTAAGCAAAGGCCCGTAATCTATCATCACCTTGAGGTCACGGGCTTATTGTTAGCAGCAGTATTACCGGTGTTACCAACAGATCCATAGGACGCTGCTGCTTGAGCTTCCACTCTCTCATTTTCCGGCAGGGTTTCGTTTGCACTCCCGTAAGCCGGACTCTGGATAATGCTGTCCACCACAATATACTGGATAGCATTCATGATGGTGGGGAAGACAAGCATAACGAATGCGATTTGGACATGAGGATCATAATAAGTCCATGAGATGAGCCACGCGCCCCAGTCGTCGAGCTCGGGCACGCCCCATAGCACCAAATAGAGCATAAATTTAGCTAAAAGCAACGCGACAGTATAGAGGCCCAGCTGCTTGAAGAACGGTCTTGCAGAGGGCGGATCCCCGTAGTACCCGCTCATGACCTCGCTCATGTGAAACTTGTGCGCAAGGTTGTAGATCCACCAAAGAGCAGCCCATAACAGCGGTACCCCAATAGTGGTATCAAACAACACATTGAGAAAGTACCAAACGCAAGGGTTATCGTCCATATCTGGCTGGTCGTCGCTGAAGATAATAGAGGCTAGAACGTTGAGAAAATGAAGCATCAGGGCGCCGCATACCTGCTTGGCCACATCATAGAACCACACTTTTATAGGCCGGCGCGGCCGCTCATACTTGCGCTTGAGCGCTAGGGTGCTCACGGCAATTGCTCCCAGAAAGCATTGGAGAGTCAATGAAACCGGCCCAAGTAGCTCGCACGTGGGAGCTTCTCCGCTCATGAGCATCGTCCTGGCCCAGGCGTTCATGCTGACAAGTGCTCAAGGGAGGGGAGGGACTGACTCAGGGAGACTGGGGATACTCTGAGATTGAGGGGGGCCGTATAGTCTGCAAGCCTGGTTAGTTGAGTTTAGTTGCAAATTCTATTGTAAATGCGTCCCACGGAGATCTAGGATAAGCTGGGATCTAGGATAAGTAAGTAAGTCTAGAGGAAAACAGAGGTCTAGAGAAGTGTAGTCTAGAAAAGCGTAGTCTAGAAAAGTGTCATAGAGCAGTATAGTCTAGGAAAGTGTGGTCTAGAATAGTGTAGTCCAGAAAGATAAATAGAAAGATAAGGGTAGCGTTGAAGGTGAATAGTATGCAAGTCCTGAGTATGCAATTCTCGAATATATTTAGAAACAAAAACATACTCTTTTATTAACTCTTTTATTGACTCTTTTATCGACTCTTTATGTACTCAATAATCAAACCACCCGCACCCTAATCGCTAATTGCAGCAGCCTCCCTCATTGCCGCTAGCAATAATACTCAGCCTATTCCCATTCAAGCAAGAGAATAGCAAAATCTTCTATCACTAAAAACGCAAAATATCTTAATTCTCACCTGTAATCGACAACTATTCTCACAATATAACTTTTCGCGATTTTGTTAATTAATCATATGCCTGAACGCGTCGCTCTGGCGGTCCAACTGACGCCTGCGCAGGTCCGTCCCATTGCGTACCGTGTTCTTTCCAAAAAATACGGTCTCAATTTGAAAGGAACTGCTCTACAAGTGCTTGCTGATCACCTGGGCCACAAGTTTGGTAGCGAATGGAGAGGCGCAAAATCAGAAAAGCTTCTCGACGAAGTGGCGAGGCTTTGGCGCGATGAAGACAGGGGGCTGTTTGTGGAAGGTGAGCCACTGAAAAAAGTAATCAATGATCTCGAAAATGCCGAGGCATCGCAACAAAACCCGGCTAAACGCACTGAGACCCTTGCCGGGACGAGTTTTGGCGACTCGGGCGGTGAAGCGCGGCACAGATTTCATTGGAGAGACTATTACAAGGTGGTGAATGCCAATGAACAGCGGCGATTTGTCTACAATACCCTTCAACACCGGTACGACCTTGGCCCCGATGAGTATGGTGTACTACTTGGGAGTGCAAAAGCCCGTGTTGAGCTGATTCCGTCTCGCTGGCAGATTTTATATGACCGCATTCAAAGAACGGATGTTTTCAATGGGTCGTTGCGGTCCATCACCCCAATCAAGAACATGATCGGCCGCCAAACCAACCATTTCTTTATCTTTGGACTCCTTTCTAGGGTCGAAGGCTCTACTGGATCAATGTGGCTCATAGACACCAGTGGAAGAATACCTCTCTCTTTCCTGGACTCCACGGAGGTCATGCCTGGCCATTATTATTGCGAGGGCTCGTTTGCCATCTGCGAAGGCGAGCTAGTTAATGGCAAGTTTCTGGTGGTCAATATGGGGCCGCCCATATACGAAACGCGTGTAAAATCCCGCGAAGTATTCGGAAATATAGATTTCATGCAGCTCACAGGGTCCTCGCGCAAGAATGTCGAGCGTATCGACTATAACTTCCTTAATGTGCTCGAGGCAGAGGCTACAAAAAGCTCACATCACCGCATCATAATTCTGGGCTGCGATTTGTACCTTGACGATGTGCATCATTTAGATGGCCTCCGTCGTGTCCTTTCAAAGCTTGAGGAGCAGCCACCAATAGGGCTGGTACTCGTGGGAAGCTTTTGTTCAGTTCCGTTCCAGGCTAGCAACTCCATTGCAAAGTATACAGAGGTTATGGCCTCACTCGCTTTGCTGCTCAGGGATTTCCCGCGAGTATGCAAGGAGACCAAATTGATCCTGGTTCCGGGCGAAAACGATCCCTGGCACTCGTCAGATAGTCAAGGAGCCCCCGCATGGCCACTGCGACCGCTCCCGGAACTGTTCACCCGGAGAGTGTCGCTAGCGGCTTCTGATGTTGTTTTTGCATCTAATCCTGCGCGAATTTGCTACTTATCACAGGAACTTGTCATTTGTGCCGACCATTATGGCGATCGATTCCGTGCCAACAGCTTGAGATTCAACCTAGACGCAGAGTCACAAGCCATGGAGGAGGTCGAGCAAGACCAAGACCAACAGCAGGAGACTCTGGCAGATACATTGGCAGACTTGGAGATTGATGCTGATGTTGCTGATCGTCAGTATGCTATCAACGATCTTGCTTCGGACGCGTCTCGCCCCGCGCCAAAAGCCGCCTGGAAATCCAGCACTCAAAATGAACAGGCCCTAAAAGTGGTTTCGACGATCTTAGACCAGGCCCACCTCTCCCCCTTCACCATGGAAGCCAGGCCAACAGTATGGGAGAACGAGCACGCGTTATCATTAGCTCAATGGCCTGATGTACTTGTTGTGGCCGATCCCACCAGTCCTCGGTTTGCGACAGAGTATCAGGCCTGTAAAAGCTTTAATCCGGGCCGGTTCTTGCGGGCAGGAACAGTACAATGGCTCGAGTTTAATCCCAGCAACTGCTCAGGAGTACTCATGAGCGAAAAACTATAGTATACATGAAGTTTATTCTATTACTTTTAATTTTTGGTTTGCATTTGGTCTAACTTGAGGCTTTGGTTTGCTTTTGGTCTAATTTGAGGCCGCTGGTCAGCTTTTGGGGAAGGCAGAATGTAGGGTCTACTGGCTCGAGGTCGTCGTACCCCAAAAGGCTGAGCCCTGCGATACCAAATACAGTATGGAAAACGTCCGGCACATCGCCTTCACGATCAGCAATGCCTCCCTCGTCGGGGTCTTGGGCGGCGTAAATGAATTCTTTGAGCTTCTCGCCGCTGATCCAGTCTAGTCGGCCTAGCATTGCTAATGCGCTGAGGACCCACCATGAATAGCATACATCGGGGAGTTTCTCCGGGCGGCCATTGAGGCCCCCCGATGGGGTTTGGCGTTCGCTCAACCACCAAGCGGCTTTATCTGTATCAATCACGTCCAAACGCCCGAGAATATCGAGCGCACCCACCACAACAAACGCCTGAGCTGCGTGACTCTCACTATTGGGCACGAGCCCAAACCCACCGTCAAAATTCTGGCACGCGGCAAGCCACTCTACGGTCTCTGGTTTAATGTGCTGCAGTTTGTGCAAAATTGCAAGCGATTGAGTGGCAGTATAAACAAACCGCGAGTCTACTTCACCGTACTCATCGCCCTGGAAAGAGCCATCCGGTAACTGGCACGATAAGATGTACTCTGTGGTCTTTTCGTGGTCGATTTTATGGAGCTGGTTCGTCATTAATAGAATTTGTAGAGCGCTTAGAGTGTAGAGTAGGTGGGCATCATGGCCCGGGTGCGCTCCAAACCCCCCGTTCTCGTGCCGGCAAGATAACACAAATTGCGTGATTTCATCCGCGTCCAGTGCGTCGGGTCTCTTCAGCAGTTGCAGTGCAGTGAGGCCCCAGTAGAGCCCACTCATCCTCAAATGCGCACTGTGCCAGTAATGTAGTTCATCTTTACGCGAATCAAGACTCTGAATATACCTGATGTGCTTTTCTTTGAGCAGACTCATGGACCTGATACACAAAGTAACGACCTGTGATTACTAGTCGGTAATAGTGCTTGCTTTGAGTGAGTCCATGCCTCGCAGCACCTTCTTTCAGTACCCCTTGTACACTGAAATCCTTATTGAGAATGAGCTCACACAGGCCAGGGATCTGGCAATGGCTGAGCGGACGTTTCTTGCTGCGTCGAAACTGGCTCTTACCCTTGCAGCAAGCGCATGTGCCTTTTTCCAGAAACGCACGTCGAATTTCGACTTTTATATATCGCTGAGCCTCTCTCTGAGTGCACTTTCTATTTTATCTGGTGGTCTGTGGTCCTATGCACACAGCGTGGACGGCTACGTTGACAATCGCATCTTTCATTATCCGCATTCTTTTGTATGGGCGGTTTCACTACTACTGGCGCTTATAATGCTTATCAATTGGTATCAATACCTTCAATTGGATAGTGTTTTTAGTATTTAACTCATATTTACAGTGTGCGCGGCTGGCAGAGACTACAGCAGTTGGCAGAGACTACAGCCTCTATCACAGCTTGTAGAGGGCGTCTACAAATCCCTCTGCAAGCCTGGAGGCAAGTCCCGCAGTGCTTATCGAACCAGCAACGCCATAAAACACTTTTGTATCTCCAGCGGGTGGTGTTGTATCGCTCTGTTCTTGCACGACTATACGAAGATCAGCAATGAGCTCATCAATCACTGCGGTGGTAAGACGAGTAACTGCAAGATGGATACTAGGCGGGTTCTGTAGCGAGCCGAGATGCCACCCTTTTTTACTGAGTGCATCGCCCACATCGTAAATGTTGAGTGTCTTACTGTCAAAGGCGACCACGGGACCCTTGGGGTCTCCAATCACCTTGAGGTGTTTCTGAATGATTGGATCATCGTCAATTGCTTTGCGGAACTTGTGAGCGGTACTGATGATTGCTTTCGCTGAGGTTTCGTAACCATTTTTGCCCATGTACAACAGGGTTGCCCAGCAGCCTGCCATCAAAGCGCCCGGTCTTGAACCTGCCAAGGTGGGCGACGCATAAAGTCCGCCACTCCAGTCAACGCTAACAAAATACTGGTATCTCCGTAAAGCAGGTGATCTGTACATGATAATAGAGCTTCCCTTTGGAGCAAACCCGTACTTGTGGGTATCGCATGAGATGGAAGTCACACCGGGCACGCGAAAGTCAAAGGGGGGTACATCTGCGAATGGCATCACAAATGAGCCAAGACATGCATCCACATGCAACGGGATATTGTATTTAAGTGCAATATCGCTCAGGCCCTGGATATCATCGACAATTCCGTGGGGATAGTTGGGCGCCGACCCAGCAATCAATATAGTACGGGGAGTAATAAGTCTCTCTACCGCTTTAAGATCAACTTGCCCAGTTTTGGGGTTAACGGGTGCATGAACGAGATCAATTCCAAAGTAAGCGGCGGCTTTATCGAACCCAGCATGGATGGTGACTGGCGCGACGATTTCCGGCTCTGTAATACCCAATTCGATACGGGCCCGCTCACGGGCTGCCAGGCATGTCAATAACAAAGATTCAGTACCACCGCTGGTAGAAGTACCGCAACTGCCCTTGGGGCCATTATACAAGTCAAGGACCATTGCAACCACCTCTGACTCCATCTGGCGAACATCTGGGAAACAATCAGGATGAAGTTGGTTGGCCACGGCATACCGATGGTAGACTTGAGACTGGAGCTCGACGAGCTCTTTCCCGCCATGGTACACTGCGCCGGTGCACCTGCCATTGGCCCAATCTGTACGCTCCAGAAGCTTCATCTTGTCCATCACCTGCTCAATCTGAGCCGCTGTGAGGCCCTTTGGCGGTAGTTGTGGGTGTGAAGGTATCTGAGGATCACGCTTGATGACCATTTTTTCGATTCCGCCCAGATGCTTGTTGATTTCTTTATCAATTGCAGAAGAAACAAGCGGAAGTCCATAAATGAATCGGGTTACCCTTCTCGTAAGGCACTTGACACCATGAACTGGTGCCCCGATAGGCCCATATCTAATGACCTTGCGTTCAAAAAAGGCGATGGTTCTAAGCACCAAGAAGATAAATGCGAAATCTCTAATTAGTTCATAAACAGATGCCTGGGAGATGTATATTTCAAGTTTGTGTCGATAATTGTTAAAGTTTGCGAGCCAGTCGTCAATCATCGGGGCAAGTGACTAAGTTGATGCCGACATTTGGCCTCGAGGGCTAAATTGAAGGGTGTGGCAAGTGGGGGTCACTGGTGGGGTCAATAGTGGGATACTTGGTGGCGTGTTAATTGTTGGAAGATAGTGCTTGGGGTGTTAATTCTAGCATTATTTATCTGTGTGGGCTCTTGATAAGCTGTTATACCTGTGGAAGCTGTTATACCTGTGTAAGCTGTTATATCTGTTTAAGCTGTTATATCTGTAAGCTCATAATATTGGCCTCTAGACCCGGAAAAACTGAGGGTCCCACCATATATCCAAAAACAATACTTGATCCGACAGGCTCATGTCGGGGATGCAACTGCAGCAAGTAGCATAAGCACAGCACAGTCTCAGCATAAGGCTTATCTCTTGGCGCCACACCTTTTGTACCCCAGTCGCCGCTCCCAGCTTGACGCCACACCACAATAAAGAGGCAAGGAGCATGTCTGGGCTATTTAATATAATAAAAACGCAGGCTCAGCGCTTCTTTGATGAACCAGATAATAACAGCTCAATATACAACCGTAGGCTGACTCGTGATGAGCGGTTTCGCCAGGAGTTTCGATTGCCGGAGCCCGAGTCCCCATCGCACCAGATACCCGCTCAGGTGGCGTTTCTGGCTCCAGGAGAGGCCGCGTCCTCTATAACTTATTTTGAAGGAAGGCTTTACCTCAGCCAGAGCTTTTTGGTGTTTCTATCTGACTCTGATCCGCACGCAATGGGGTTCACTATCCCGTTGTTTGCCATCCACAGGGTCCAGCGTTTGCCCAGTAAAAGCCATGTTTTCGCGCTAAGAATTGTTTTGTTTGGTGGGGGTAACACTATTATTGCGAATTTGGGGGGTTCGTTAAGCTCTTGCGAGGAGTTCAGTGCTGGTTTCGCTGATAACTTGCGAGCAAACAACTCGCTTCTTAAAAAAGTCCGCCAACAGGTCGATTTTTTCTACTCTGAGTACTTGCTTAGGGTAATTGATGCTCAAAAGAAGAAAAAAGAAAAAGAGTTCACCGAAGTCGCTCCTCCAGGTGGCCTGGGTAAAGAGTTTGGGTATCCTGGCGATGCCAAGCAGCTTCGTGACAGGTCAAAAGTCAGATTATGGGTCGAATACATGTCGTCTCATGGAAGAAACGTAACAATGGTACGACAGCCGGGGTTCTACCGTTTGATACGCGTCGGACTACCCAACAGGCTTCGAGGAGAGGTTTGGGAGCTGTGCGCAGGCTCTGTGCACACACGGCTCCAAAATCCAGGAGTTTACCAGGGAATTATTGCCGAGTATGAGGGAAAGTCCTCGCTTGCCATTGAAGAAATCGAAAAGGATCTCAATCGCTCTCTTCCCGAGTATGCTGCTTACCAGGACCCCGAGGGGATCGGGCGCTTGAGACGTGTTTTGAGCGCATACGCATGGCGTCGTCCTGAGGTAGGCTACTGTCAAGCAATGAATATTGTAGCAGCAGCGCTTCTTATTTTTCAGACTGAAGAGCAAGCATTCTGGACCCTGACCCACCTTTGCGATAAGCTGCTACCTGGTTACTATTCTAAAACAATGTACGGAACTCTCTTGGACCAAAAAGTACTAGAGAAACTGTGCGAAAAGACTATGCCGGTGTTGTGGGACCATCTCGTCAAGACAAATGTGCCCCTGAGTGTAGTTTCCTTGCCGTGGTTTCTCTCGCTGTTTATCAATTCCATGCCGCTCACATATGCATTCAGAGTCATGGACATATTTTTCTTGGAGGGTGCACGCGCTCTTTTCCAGATTGCTCTGGCCGTTTTACGAGTCAATGGCGAACAGATTCTAGCGGTCCAGGATAACACCTCGGTCATTGATATTCTCAAACGGTACTTTGATACTCTAGATCACAGTGTAAACCCCAAAGGCAAATTAGAGCGCCATCGTAGCGTTACAAAGTTTCAAGAGCTTATGGTGGTGGCATTTAAAGAGTTTAGTGTGATTTCCAATGAAATGATCCATGAGCATCGTGCACGATACGAGGGTGAGACTCTCAACGATATTGAGACTTTTGCCAAGCGCACTCAACTCCGCAATATCGGGACAAAACCCAAGAACCTCAGCGCAGAACAAATGGGTCTGCTTTATGACAAGTTTTACAGCGCTTTGCAGGAGCTACGACCCGGTCTTGGTGGCCAAAGCAACGAGCTCAAGTTCCCTCAGTTTATTGTGTTTATGAGCGGGATTTACGACTGGATGACGCCACAGTATGCCTCTCAAAGCACACTGGAAAAGCACGACTTTGTCAAGCGCCTATTCAATGCATGGGATTCTCGCCAGGAGAACTCCCTCACATTGGCAGATTGTATCCACGGAATTGACAAATTACATCAAAATGATATGCTCGAGCTCATGAACCACTTTTTCTCGCTATTTGAGGACTCTGAACAGGGAGGGTATGTTACTGAACAGGGAGTTGTTGCATTGAGTGAGGCGCTGCTGCTCGCAATGCATCCGTTTTCGCAGCAACCAGTGATGCTTGATCGTATCTCTGAAAAGAGTCTCGGAGCGGAATACATGCCCGAGGATCTTGAAAAAGCCAAGCAGCAACAAACGACTCGTTACCTCAATACCATGAGTATGTTCATGAAGCAGGCCATGCAGCAGGAGGATATTCCCGGTGGGGGCGTCAAATTTGCATCTTTACGTATGGTAATTCTAGGCGACCCTACTTTGGAGTTGTTTTTTTCGTCTAGTATCCATGATACCGCTCATATTACCGAGAAAGGTACAGGAATATTCAGTAAGAAGGGTATAACTCTTCGTTCTGTTATTGATAATATCATGGATAATGGTATTCGTGTTGCTGGTGAAGTGCGGAAACGTATCGATGATCTCGACAAGGACGAGGAAAGTGCTCACCCGGCGAATCTGAAGGTAGGTGAAGACGACAGGCAGCTCTTGGTGGATCTATAGAGTATAGGTATTTATATATCTAGAATAAGTATCATTTTGTGGTCTAAAGGATGAATGCAACAGCCACTACTAACTGGTGTTTGGAATGAAGTCCTGGGCAAAGACCTTCAAAACTTCCCCGCCTTGATCTCTTTTTGCCATCCCATATAGTCTTGTTCAGCTTTTAAATAGTCTCATATGATTTCTCACGTCTGCAGTGCCTCTCTTTTCGGGTTTCGTTGGTTCTAACTTGACACATTGCTCCCTCTTGAGCTGGCGCCTCCTTGGATTTAGTTTGTAGATCTATATTTGAAGAGAGTGAATGAGCTATTGTACAATTAAATAATTCAACGCTAAATGTGCTTTGCAAAAAGTCTTTTAAAGAACCCGGGCTTCTTGGCTTTCCGTCCACCACCAGATGAGGATTCAGTGGTTCCCGGGATTTGCGGCAATGACGAAGGCACATGAGCAACATCCTCATCGTCTGAATCTTCAAAGCGAGAGCGCCAGTTCCGATTAAGATCAGGTGGGGGGGCTCCTCTCAGCGAGTAGGTGCGACCATTGTTGGGCGACGAAATACGAGTCATGCGCGATCCGCCACCAAACTGACTTGAGGTGATGCTAGGGGCGCGTCGGCCGCCAACAGGAGACATATCAACACTTGACCGGAACTTGGATTTCGAAGCAGCTGTAGACCGCTTCCAGCTACTCTCACTGTTGACACTTGCAGCGTCATCGTTTTCCATCTGTGCGATACTGGCAATAGTCATGGGCTGCTCGTGCTGGTCAGAACCGAAAGCGCGGGCCCGGTTGCGCGCCTTTTCGAGAATATCGTTGGTGCTGGCAATACGGTTGAATCCATCAATAGAGGGCGATGGCTGAAGCTGCCGGACCTCGTCCACAGGAGGAGCCACAAACGATTCCCGGTTGCTTGGAGATTGTGGACGGCGATTAAACTGTTGGCCAGCATTCGGCGGTAACGATAATCGAGAAGGGCGGAACGAGTTGCTGCGCGTCATATTGCCAGTCTCCGATTGTTTGGAAGCACCACCCTGAGTGACGTATTGGTGTGGTTGTTGGGGTCGCGGTCTTTGCTGTACCTGTTGCGCCTGCTGCAGCGCTTGCTGTTGGCGTTGATGCTGCTGTTGCTTAGCAGCGGTAAGCTGGCGTTGGACTTGTGCCTGCTGTTGTTGCTGCTGAGGCTGCGGCTGATAGCCTTGGTCCTGGCGAGGAATGGGTTGAGAGCGGTAGGACTGATTAGGCTGAGTATTTCTCAGGGAGGATCTACGCTGAGTACCGCCGGTGGAGCTAGAGCCAGCATTATTACCACCGTTATTCACGGGCTGTGCATGTCCATTCATTGTCCGATTAGAGACCCGACGGGGCGCTTGAGTTTGAGCCTGAGCTGGACCAGATCGGTGCACCTGACTTTGAGTCTGGCGAGGCTGCTGACCCTGTGATAAGCGCAATGGCTGCGTTTGGGCGAGGGGCTTGACCTGGGATTGCTGAGAGCGCCCATCGCTTGTGTCAAATTGGTCGTTTGCCGGACCACTTGGTAAAGTAGTGGTGTTGCGGGGATGTTGCGAAACGGGGGACTCCTGGGCAATGGGATTGCCTTGTTCATCTCTCTTGACAGGAGAAACATTCGCCTTTGCCAAGCTAGGAAGTTGAGAAGGTCCACTAGGAGTCAGAGGACCGGCATAATTGTTCTCGTTATCAGGAATAGCGACAGTCAAGGGCTGGCGAACTGTGTCCTCATCTTCATTTTCAGAGGGAGAGTACTCGTCGTCTTGAGCAGCATATTGATTAGCATGAGTATTCTGAGAAGTCTCGTTGGGGATATACGGGTCGGTATTAGAAGATGAGCGGTAATCTTCTCCAACCTGTTCGTCCTCATCGTCTGAGTTCTCGAAACGAGACTTTGCGGTGATGGTGCTAAACTCCGAGACAGCAGATAGCGGCCGGTTCTTGTGATCGCCGGCAACGTCATCCTCAAAGTCCTCTTCATCCTCGTAGATGGGTTCCGGCTCATCGTAGCTGCTGAAGCTGATAGGCGATTGCTCGAGATTGTTCTTCTTGAGGGCGCTTTTCATTGGCGAGCGGTGTTTTGGTGTTTGCGAGATGGGGGCCACCGGCTTAAGATGACGTTGAGGAGCCGCTGCCGCCGCCGCTGCAAGAGCATTAGACTCTGAATTGTCGTATGCCTCATAATGAAACTCTGCGGTATCATCCAAAAACGAGACACGGCTTCGATTAGCGCGATCCTGGCGAGACTGCTGTTGTTGGTGGTGGTGGTTCTGTTGCTGGTACTGGTTCTGATGCGAGTACTGGTGCTGTTGCTGTTGAGATGGGGCGCAATACTCGGGCTCCTCAGCAAACGAATCGAGAGAGTAAATACTCTCTGGAGGTGGATAGCCGCCTCCGGGAGGTCTACGAACAGCTGTTTCCTCCTCCTTGACAAGCTCGAATGAACCCATCTGGCGCACCGTCGTCTTGGTCAATGACATTGCTCGTCCATACTGGTCACGATTGACTGTAGAGGTTGTGCGCAGCGAGTTGCGACGTGTCATAGAGTTTGTGCGACCCGATTGCGAGGTCATGCTATTGCGTCTAAAGTTTGCTACCATTTGGGCACCCTGCGCGTCGAGCGAGTGACGGCGTAATGCCTCTGCGGCGGCACCAGCGGCCAACACAGCATTGTTCTGCCGGGGATTCTGTTGATTGAAGCTGACCATCGCAGCTGCTGCTGCTGGACTCAACCCAGAATACCGCTGCTGGGAATTCCGCAGTGAGTTGCGCCGATTGTACATGGGCTGATGTAAGAAGCGGATTGCTACATGGGAGGGGTGGACATTTATGGAGATTTGTAGATCAACCTTGTGGAAAGCAAGGGGTAAAAGGGGGGGTGAATCTTTTACAAAAAATTAATTAAACTATAATACTGCTGAGCTATTAAAAATCACAAGATGCCGAAAACAGTAAACAAAATGTGGTGAGACTAGTACTCCAGGTCTTGCTCCCCTTAATCCCCTGATCCCCTGTCAGTTGTCCCTGAAGAGAGACTAGAGGACCAGGTGACCAGGTGGGAGCAATAACGCGAAGCTCTCTTGCTCGCTATAAATAAGATTATCTCCGAGGTGTAACCTGCTGTTTGGCCAACCGCCTGACGCGTCTACTTCGTACGCTGATATCGCCACTGGAATTACGGTAACTATCAACGGCTCTTTGTATTAGCCCTCTCCTGTTTCGCAGGTCGGGGTTGAGCCATGCTAGTCGCCATCCCAAATGATTGCATTCTGTTTCATATTTCTGGCGATGACCAGTATACTCTTCAGGCGGTACCATGGCCTTGGGATATATACAGTTGTCCTGCTTGAATTCTTCAGTGAGGCACTCCTGTTCATTGACCCTCTCTACATCGCATCGCACGCGGTAGAGCCATTTGACCCGGTTTCGGGTATACTCAAACTTGATCCACACAGTTCCGTCAGGGTCTGTGTCCACCAGCACGTGTGATGCAGTTGCGCTTGGGCGGCGTCCGGATGACCGTATAGGACCCGATTGCTGCGCTACAATGGGATATGGTGCACTGCCCTGAGGTAGTGGTGGTGGGGCGCGATGGTAAAATGAACGCGAGGACGACGCCGTCGGTACTGTGTGCTGGTTGGGCGGTAAAGGCCGCTCCTGGTTCTCGTTCAATTCTGTTGTAGGCGGGCTCTCATACCCTGTCGATGTCGAAGGCGCTGCTGCCATTCCCGCGCCCGGCACAACCTGCGGGGGCATATCATCCGGAGGGCCACCCATGGGCTGGCCCAAAAACTCATAATCTGGATAGTGCTGAGTGAATTGGCCCTCCATCTCAGGAGGATAGTAGTACTGGGGCACGAATTGCTGGTGCTGCGAATGGGGATGAAGCTGCTGGGGGTGATGGTGAAGGTGTGAGCCGCTATGAAGATGATGGTGGTGGTGTGGGGCCGCTGTGGTATAATTTGCAATTTCCATCTTTCTCTCCTTGCCTTGTTGATCTTCGCTATGCTCTATGGCCATCAGTTCTCATCGACGGTAGGCTAAGTATATCCGAGACCACGAGACGACACAGCTTTTAACAGCACTCCATCAACATGGCTTGGCGTTTATATATGCAAAGATCTACCAGTTTGATATCTTCCGGTTACGTTAGCTTTGCATATCCCCATGCAATGTGGCCCCCGCTACGGCCTAGCTAAAGGGCCCGTAACTAGGGTCGTAGTCTAGAATTATCATGTACATCTGAATCATTGGAGTCTCAGAGATGTCAGTGTATACTACTCTTGGAAGAACCTAACCCGACGCAGGCTCTGGGCAATATTTTCCTCGAGGCAATGTAACTTGTAGGCGAATTCAATACCGCGATTAAACATCAATCGAAACCAGTCAAACACAAGTAGATGATGACATCCATTTGAGGGTATCTATATGCCAGGATTTTCATTCCCGTATAGCGATCTTGCTAGTTGGAGCTCTTTAGAGAGCTCAAGTTAGGACTATTGTGAATCATACCCTTGTCGAACCTGATACACCAATGCACGCGTCATGCATGCACGGTTACCATGCTAAAACTATAATGCTAAATACAATTTTTTCAGGCATAAGCCACGCAAGATCAAAATTGAGATCAAGACTATTTTATTGGGGTCTCTATCGCGAGAATACGCGACCGACCCGGCATTACCAGATTTTTTACCCTTACTACTCTTGAAACTTAATTAGAGCCGGTGGGTAAACACGCGAACGTATATGCGATTAATAAGATCGGCTGCGGGTGCGAGCGTTTTAGGTTGCGAGGTTATAATTCATCCGGCGGCTGTAACAAGGTACGTTTCATGCTGCTTGGGTAAAGATCTACATAGAGATGAATCTCGCTTAAGATCTTGAGACTGCTTTTCAGGTAACGTATTGCTATTTTAGTGCTAGTCTTCGCTTAAAATATAAGCGTCGTTACGTAGCGCCGGAACAATGCAGAAACTGCACTAGTTTTATTTAAACACACAGCAGATTAAATTACGGAGCTTCCTTAGTTTTTCATCACTTCTTTCCTCGCTGCTTTTTATTAAATTAACCCAAGACTGTTGTTCCTCGGCAATAACCTTCTTTTTTTCCCCCAATTTAGAGTCTGATTTTTTTTAAACTTCTTCTTATCTAGGCATAGGCATAGGTGGAGCGGCACCTTCATTTGCTTCTTTAGCTTTAACAGTTTGGTCGATACTGAGGATAAGATTTGCTGCTTCGGTAGCCGATTCGAGCGCGTTACGCTTAACAAGGGCCGGCTCCCAAACTCCCCTCTCCATGTTATCTCCCACGGAACCGGTACTAAAGTCGACGCCGGCCGAAGTGTCGCCCTTGAACTGTTTCATACGTAACAAATTAAGCACGTCTGTAGCATCGAAACCTGCATTCTCGCAAAGCTGACGGGGAATAACCTCAAGGGCCTTGGCGAAAGCAGCAACAATAAGCTGCTCCTTGCCAGCGATGGAGCGGGAGACCTCGCGAAGGTACTTGGATGTGCTCATTTCACAGGCTCCGCCGCCTGCGACAACCTGAGGGTATTTGAGGGTTCTCTTAACCACCATGAGGGCATCATGCAAAGACCGGTCCACCTCAGAGATGAACTGCTCGGAACCGCCACGCAAAACAAGAGTAGCGGTCGCGCTAACTGGACAGCCAGTGAAAAGGTTGTAGCGCTCGGAACCCACTTGACGCTCCTCGAACTTTTCGCATGTACCGAGGTGTTCCGCGCGCAGGTCGCTGGTGGTACTCTGCACCTGAGCACCCACGGCCGAGACAACACGGTTCATGTCGTCAGAAGTCACTCTGCCAGCGCAGAAAATGTCGCGATCAGCAAAAAACTGTGTGGCTACATCACCAATGGGCAGTTTTGAGAGGACAACATGGGCACCCGTAGCCTCGATAGCCTCGAGTTTATCCATGATGATTTTCCATTCAGCGTCTACAATCGACTGGTAATCCTGAACTTTATCGACTCTCACCTCTGCATTGTCTTTTTCGGCCTTGAGTTCTAGCTCGACATCAAGGCAGATGATTTTGGGGTTCTCAAAAGATTTGGGCTGCTGCTCGAATCCAGCGTAACTGAACGTTTTCTTGAACGCGCACCCGGCAACCAAAAACGAGTCCTCAATAGCACCTCCAGGGACTTTTTTAATGCCGGCCAGAGCCGGATCGAAATCGGGGCCCAAGATACGGACCATCTTCACAATCAAGTCTGTGAAGAAACGAGAGTTTTGTGCAACAATTTTGGAACTCATTGCAGTTTTAGCGCACTTGTGGAGGGCTTCGTCATCGTCGGTGATCTTGACATCGGTGGAAACCTGTTTGATATGCTCCAGAGCATCACGGAGAGCACGCTTGTACCCACGCTGAATCACGCGGGTGCTGACCCCATCCTGTACAAATGATTTGGCTTCCTTGAGGAGCTCCGCCGCCAACAGAGTCACCGAGGTGGTGCCGTCACCGACCTCCGCGTCTTGCGACTTTGAGATATCAACAAGCATTTGCGCTGCCGGGTGAACTACCTCAAGTAAATTAAGAATGGTTGCACCATCGTTAGAGATGGTGGCGTTCTTGCGATGGTCGACAACCAGCACGTCGCTACCCATGGGCCCCAGAGTGGAGCGCAGGGTATCGGCGACTGAAATACACGCGTTGATGTTTGTGATTGTGTGCCCTTTGCCTTGAGCATTATCTGTTCCTTCTTTAAGAACCACAATCGTCGGGGTTTGGCCGCCAAAGCTCATTGTGAAAGGTTGTAAAGGGGAAGGAGGCCTTAGGGGGTCTTGTATAGAATCTCTGAGAAAAGATTCGAAGTAGTGAGGTGAATAGTTTAGCGGTTTAGGGAGGAGAAATCGAGAATAAAGTGCTGCCTATGGATTAGGTTGTGATTAGGTCTGCGAGGATGAAGATACTGGAGGAGAGTTTTGTGTTCACAAATTTTGGGATGGTGCAACAAACTAGATTAAATAGCAAAACTCAAACTTCTATAGACAGTGAGACTGATTTATGTAGAGACTGCGCGATGGCTTGCCTTTGCTGTGAGTGCGCGGCATTGAGGGAGCTGTAAGAGCGGTTTCTGTAGGCGGGGCATTTGCAAGAGCGCTCCCCTAGGCTGGGCAATTGCAATAGCGCTCCCCTAGGCTTGACAATTGCAATAGCGCTCCCCTAGGCTTGACAATTGCAATAGCGCTCCCCTAGGCTCTCCCTCTAGGCTTGGAAATTACAATAGCCGGCCATCAACCGTCAATGCCTGAAACTGGAGCTTCATTCAAATGGCCACAACCTAAACACTGGCTCCCCAGCACTCCAACAATTGCCTCGGCCCCATCAGTACAGCCCTCACACGCTCGAGGCCTGGGCTTTATCAGTAGTGCGTTGTGCAACCTCAATAGCCCGCTCAGAAAAAGCCTGGATCATTTTCTTGGCAACCAGGGGCCCAGCTTTACCTGCAACAGCATCATAAACGGGGTTTGAAAACTTAAACTCAAGATCAAGGTGCGCATTACACTTGTCGCCTGAAACTGGCTGGACAGTCCAGGTACAAGCGAGCTTGTCAAAAAGGGTGCTGTCTTCTGCCGCCGACGCAACCACTGAGTTTTCAGTGTACTTGAGAGCACTCTCGAAACTGTCGCTCAAACCGCTCCACCCCACGCACATTTTTGCTCTTGCAGGGACATTATTTACGTGCTGCGTGACTACAGATTGAGTACAATATGGGACAAACTCGTGGTACTTTGATACGTCCCCCACTACATTCAGCATCACCTTGGGTGGGACTTTTAAGATTCGCTTGATGCGGAAAATGTTTGCCATTGCCGGGGGAATGTGTCTCGCCAGTGGTGGGTAGCGACCAAGCGAGGACGGCCCCAAGGCAAGGGGTGTGTGATGGTGGGCCCCCTTGGCGAGCCCTTACTCTGGCGGGACGGTGTAGCAACAAAGGGTCCAAATGCGCAGACAAACTTGAGACTATTTCGGGCCGAGATGCTGATACAGCAAATACATGGGTCCATGGACGATTTGCGGCCAATTTGCAGGATCCGGTAATAGCCTGATGATCTACTTTTTGGGGGTCTAAAAACAGCGTGAGACATGCACCAACGATGCATATATGAGTTGGCCTTGACCATGTAACTATTGAAACGTATCCTAATTAATGCAATAACTCTAATGAGTTGATATATTTTCGTATTCTTCTCCTGAATCTAATGAGGGTGTGGCGGTGGCGGCAGCCTCTGAGTAAGGAGCTATCGATTCAGAGTCTGGTCTTAAAGCATAGCACCCCCTCCCTCTTCCCTCTTAACTTTGGATGGACGCGACGACGCCCACGACCCCAGACAGGAGGCAAAGTAGGGACGAATTGACGCCTTTATTGCGTACACCTAATATTTCAGACTACGCTGAGGTCGATTTGAGCCCCAGTTTCCAGAACTTGCACTCGAGGCTCGGGTCGTTGCATGATACAACACGCGAGAACGTCTCAGTCTCGACTCCCGCTCGAGTTCACGCGTCTCCGGTCTTAAAACGGGCTCGCTTCGAGTCTCCTGAGCCTCCTCCCGACATAAGCAGCGATTTCCTGACTCGCAAGCTTCGAGAAGCTAATACTAAGGGCAGTGCGCCGCGGCACCATCAGCAAACGACCCCTCCGCCCTCGTCCTCTGGCGTACATTCTGGTGTTGCAAATGCTGTCCCAGGTACTGGAGCACACACCTCAACTTCAAGCGAGCTGAATGGGGTCCTCATTGCCAAGCAAACGGAAATCAATGAGCTCACAGCCGAGCTCCAGCGACTCGAGCAGAAATCCGCCCACAAGGCAAACGAGGCGCGCCAGCAGCTGCAAGAGGAGCGCAAATACAGTCAAGACCGGATTGCAAAGCTCGAGGCGCAATTGCGTAGCGTACAGCAGGATGCGCAGTCGCTCTCGAACCGTAACGAGGCCGAGATCGGCAAGCTGCGGTCTGCCATCCAGAGTTACAAGTCTCAGGAAACACAATACGAGATCCGCGTGGCCGACTTGACTGAGGAGCGCGACAATCAGGCTGCTGGGGCCGCAAAACTCCAGGAGAAGCTCAACGCGGCCAATGTACGCGCCTCACGCCTCGAAACACGCATCAATGAGCTAGAGGCAGCCGTAAGAACCGCTAGAACCAGTGCTGAAGCAGCTCAAGACAAGGAAATCAGTGCTACTCTAAGGTGTGACGAGGCGCAAAGCCTAAAGAACGGCCTTTTACAACAGATCTCTAACCTCGAAACAAAGCTTGAGGACATGGAGCATGAGCACTCTGACCGTCTCGACGAGAAACAATCAGAAATACATCAGTGGAGAATCAAGCTGAGCGAGCGAGAGAAAGAGCTCAAAAATGCCAGGGACACGATATCCATCTTCAAGGCTGCGGAAGAGAAACTCAGCCAGGAGAATGAAAATCTGCACAAACTCATCGCTGATGAAAAAGTGCTCATGAGTCGGTGCGAGGAGCGCCTGCGAGTGGCCAAGGGGGAAATTGCAGAGCTCAAGGACCAGATCCAGAGTGGCTCTTTTGTCTATGATCTACGCCGCAAGCTCGAGAGCCAGCACGCGGACCTCGAACGGGCCTCTGGGATTCTGGAAGAGCGTGAACAACGCATCAAGCGGCTCGAGCATGAGCTCAGTGAGGCCGGGCGCTCCGCAGAGTTCTCGCGTATGAATACGGAGCTTCAAGAGCGCAACCAGGTCGTGCAGCATCTCAACAGAGCCATCTCTGAGCTCAAGAGCAAGCAGAGAGAGGACTCAATCAGCCAGAACAGTGCCAGAATAGAGATTGAAAATATCAAAGAAGATCTCAGAGTGCGTGACCAGGCTTTAGCCGAAGCGCAGCGGGCGGTCGTGGAGCTGCAATCACACGCAGATACAGCCACCAAACAGGCACGAAACATTAAAGCTGAATACGATAGGCTCGATCAAAACTACAAACGAGTTTACGCGGATTATCTGAGCGAGATTGAGAAGCTGCGCGAGGAAGCTCGAACCGAACTCCATCGCCTGGAACAATCCAAAATGGAAGCAAACTCAAGGCATTTACAGGAGCTTGAGGAGGTGAGTCGGCAAAAGGATAAGGCTCTGCTTGCTCAGCAGCAAGAACTGGAACAAAGGTTTATTGATCTATCCACCCAATCAGGCAACTCACTAGCTGAAGCACTCCGCGATCAGCGTCAACAGCTTGAGCGTGACTATAATCAGCACCTGCAGCGGGTGGACCAGAATACCGAGGAGCGTATTGCTCAGCTCAAGGAGCTCGCTCACCTCGAAGTTAATGAGTACAAGCGGGAGCTCGAGTCCCACTACAATGTGCACAAAGATAAGGTCGAGAAGCTGGAAGAAGAATGCGCTGTTTTGGACCGCAAGCTCGCCACCACTCTCAAGGCTTTTAAGCTTGTTTTTGAATACTTTACTGCCTCCAAAGCACGCAACGACTTTATAATGGATGATCTCATCTTCATCAAGCGGATCGCCACCTCGTGTCTCGATCAAATTGAGCAGGATGACTACCGCCGCTTGGCCGCTCTTGGTATTACGCCCACTCGTCCTCGCACGTTTGCCGGTGTTGCAACTTTTATTTTGGCAGTAGGCCGCCTCCAACGTATGTCGCGACCCCAAGTACCCGAGAAGCTAAAATACGAATTCGAACGGTTTCTGGAGACAAGAAAAGTCGACTAGTTTATTATTTATTACCCTAATTATTAATTTCAAAGACAAGAACAAGAACAAGCTGATTAGACTTTTTCATTGAACGGCCTGCCTGTGCATGTATGGGAGCTTCCACAGGCTGCGGACAATATGTAGACAGAAAAGAGTTCTATGGACGCGCCACATCGAAATCTTTAGTTGTCTCTTGGCTTGATGATAATTTTTTGACCCTTGAGATCCATCGGTCCTCCTTATGATTTCCTCTCACTATCTGTCCCCCTGCTACCCGACTAACCGTCCTCACACTAACCGTCCTCACATCGTCCCCACTAAACGTCCCCACTAACCGTCCACTGTAATCGCACTTTTCATCTAATTGTCCTCTGTATTTCCATATCAGCCACTCGTGCTGCAAACACTCACATATATGAACAAACTGTATCTAGATCCCAGAATCACTACTTGGGTACTATTCCCGATTCTAGTAATGATGATCTGTGTGGGAATTATTCGATTCTATGTCCTGGCGGTGATGCAAACCCAGCCTTTGGAGCAAACATACAAAGAGCATACAGAAAACTCGTACGTCAAGTTCTCTGAGTCATTGGTGGAAAATGGCGCGATTCTCGGCAAGTACTACACAAACTCTGCCTCAAAGACGTCTTCGATACTTCAATCAGGCTCTGTGCTTGCGAAACCAGAGTTCTCGGGGCTTGTCGGCCTGTTCAACCCCTTGGCGCTCGACCGTGCGGTATCCCAGTTCAGAATGCAGGCGTTCACCTATCTACCTCAAACCGTGATTGTCAAGTGGATTGGGGTCTATTTCGCCGGTGTGATTGTCCTCAAACTCCCATTCCCACTCACTCCACAATTCAAGGATATGCTTCAAAGCGGGCTGGATAACCAGGATCTCGATGTGCGATGGGTGAGCTCTGCGTCTTGGTATGTGATCCTGTTCCTAGGAGTCGGCTCCATCCTGGCTTTGATCCTCCCTCCCTCTTTGCCTCAGCTCAAGCAGCCGGTCACCATGGATCTCTTCAAGACTCTTTCTGACCGGTTGGCAACTAAACATGATTTGTATCTTGATGGTGTTGAAGATCGTGTCATTAAAATGCCGAGTGGCTTTTAGACTACAGATACAAAAGAGAAAACCTCACGGGATAGAAAGACTGCCAGGGTACAAGAACATGCCGGCTGAGAACCCACTAGACAAAAAAGATGGTTTGTTTGATAACTATTGGGCTACTGCCTCTAAAACAGCTTCGGTCGTGGCGGCTGGCAATCAAACACTCACCCCCTTTGTTCGCCTCAGCAAACTAAATGGCGCGTGAGATACGTGCTCACTTGGTAAATATATAAATTAGAATAGCATCTGTTCCAGTAATTGCTAGTATTAATCCCCCTTTACGCATAAATACCATCCTCTAAAGAAACAGGTGCATCTTTTCCATAAAATTTTGCCCAGCTGGCTGGTTTCACAAGTGGTTTCTTCTCAAGCCCAAGCTTTGCAACAATCTCGTTGGCAACATCAATGGCATTATCCACATTGTCCCCCTCATAGGTATAGAGCACGAGTCCCTGTGTACAGCCGTACTGGGCCATTGCTGATGCGAATGTTCCCGACTCGTGGAGGTCTTTGGGCAACGATTCAGCGCTGCACCATACCAGCTTGGGCGAATCGAGGCTTGCGGTACGCATACCGGCATTGGCAGACCCCACCACCAGAAATGGGCCCTGAAGTTCGGACTTGATCTCTGTGAGGAACTTCTTCTGGCAGTTGGGAAGCGGCGGGGATCTCAGCTGTACGAGTTTGAATTTATCGTGCTTGAAAACCTGGATTGGAGTAGAAATCCCTTGACTCGGGGTGTCTGCATAATCTTGGGGCCCGGCAATGGGGTACATAAACTCATCCTCAAGGGTCTTTTCAAGCTGCATATGATATGTGTGGATCAATAGATCCATTGCTAGCTGGGGCACATTGCCAATACTAACTGTTGGAAGCAGGATCATGAGGCCTTGAGAGTCTACTTGTCAGCACCAGGAAGTCTGGGCCCCTACTGCTGTAGGACTCTGGGGCAAAGACTCTGAAGGGTCTTAGTAAACGATCAAGGCTAGGCTTGTCAAGGCTCGCTGCCAAGGTCCCAACGAAACCGTCCCACGGGAAAGTAGACCCCGTAGCCTTGCGTGTTGCTATCCAATTTAAACAAATCTCGGGCGTCTCTTTTGATTTGCCGGCGTGAGCTCCTAATTATGCTAAACCTTCTCTCCCTACTTTGAAAGACCCTCCAGACTTCAAACCCTAGACCTTGAACCAGCAAACCCTCTAGACCCTACATCTAGTGGCTTGATCTCGCAGCAAGCAACCTGTCAATGAAGTTCTCACTATCGAAAGAAAAAGTGTCCCAAAAAATGGAGATTATTCAAATTAAATACCACTGACATATATCCTCACCTTGAATCCCGTAGCCGAGCCGTAATTAGCCAAGCCTCGGTTAGCATCGAAATGAATAAAAAATGCAAAATTATTTAAGCCTGCGTATAAAGGGGGCCCACCACACTTGCAGACAAGTACCACAATCCCTAGCCACAAGTAATGTCACTTTGGAGCACTGTGTCCACGACGCCTGCCAAAAAACCGGTCAAACTAACTACGAATACTGGCGATTCTATCACTCTC